>OZ020489.1:21387287-21478434 GCA_963971405.1 Psococerastis gibbosa
TGTTTTCTTCTACTTCCATGGTAAATTGGATTTTTGGGTGAATTGTGTTGATAAAACTTAAGAAATTGTCTAGTTGTCTGTTACTTCCTGTCCAAATGCAGAAGATATCATCCACATACCTTGTCCAGAAAGATATACATTTAACTAGGGGATTTTTATTGAGTAGAAGTTTGTGTTCGAAGTTATCCATAAAAATTTCCGCAAGAAGGGGAGAAAGGGAAGAACCCATAGGTAGGCCTATTTTTTGTTGGTAGTAGTCGGATTCGAAACGGAAATAGTTTTGATGAGTGCATGTGTCTAACAGAAGGAGGGTCTCAGAAATAAGGCTGTTCGAGGTATTATTGTGATAGAGTGACTGGGCAACTAATTTACGTACTTCGGGTACGGGAATATTAGTAAACAGATTTTTGACATCGAAAGAGACGAGTTTGGCATTGCTGGATAAGGAAAGGTGCTTAAGGCGGGAAATCAACTCGAATGAGTTTTTGACGCTGTGGCGGGGTGTGAAGTTTGATAGCTCGCGAATGTGTTTGTTGAGAAAACTAGCTACTTTGCTACCAGCAATGCCAAACTCGTCTCTTTCGATGTCAAAAATCTGTTTACTAATATTCCCGTACCCGAAGTACGTAAATTAGTTGCCCAGTCACTCTATCACAATAATACCTCGAACAGCCTTATTTCTGAGACCCTCCTTCTGTTAGACACATGCACTCATCAAAACTATTTCCGTTTCGAATCCGACTACTACCAACAAAAAATAGGCCTACCTATGGGTTCTTCCCTTTCTCCCCTTCTTGCGGAAATTTTTATGGATAACTTCGAACACAAACTTCTACTCAATAAAAATCCCCTAGTTAAATGTATATCTTTCTGGACAAGGTATGTGGATGATATCTTCTGCATTTGGACAGGAAGTAACAGACAACTAGACAATTTCTTAAGTTTTATCAACACAATTCACCCAAAAATCCAATTTACCATGGAAGTAGAAGAAAACAACTCCCTGAACTTCTTAGACCTCACCATCACCAAAAATAATAGTACCCTAGGCTTCAAGATATTTCGTAAAGAAACCCATAGCGATAATATAATCCCTGTTGATTCTTCTCACCCATTCCAGCACAAACACGCAGCATTCCATAGTATGATTTTTCGACTCCTTAACATCCCTATGAATGAAACCAACTATAATAATGAATTAAATACAATAAAACAAATTGCCCAAAATAACAATTTCAATCTCAACCTAATAGACAGAATCCTACGACATCACAAAATCAAACACAACCTCAAACTAATTTACCCCCCAGAGAGCTTAAACCAGGTAACCAATAAATCATATTTCAGGATACAATACATAGAAAAAATCACAGAAAAAATAAGTAACCTCATTTCTTCTACAACAGACAAAACACCAGCCCCGTACAACCGCAACAATTTGGCCAATAAACTCATGAACTGCAAAACCAAACCAGAAAAGGAAAAAGGCAATGGAGTTTATCGTCTAAATTGTAACGATTGTAACGCAATTTACATAGGCCAAACAGGCAGAAGCTTTAAAACTAGGGTCAGAGAACATATAGCAGGTATAGGAGACACCAACACCACATTCGCGAAACACCTTAACTCGGAAAATCACACATTCGATCCTAACGATTGGACAGCCCTACACAAAATGAAGAAAAGTTACACTTTAAATTTTTTTGAAAATGTTGAAATCAAAAGAGCTTTACACAAGAGGGAAAAATTAACAAACGACATAACATTCACACAATCATCCCCTCTAATAGATCTAGCTAGTAGGTTAGGAATAGGTAACCAGCCACGCCCCCTCCCACCCCCGCTCCCAGTCCTATATAAACCAAGGTTTCCTCTCTGTAGTCACATTTGCAACTTCTCCTCGAGTTGAGCAAGTCTCAAATCGCAGATAAGGTGTAGCTGTGCTAGTGGGTTTCCCTCTGTAGATGGCAGTTCTTGCCGAAAGCGCTCAGGGTTTTATACTAACACAAGTGGGTTTCTTAGACAAAGTTAATTTCTTAACGATTATTTGGGTTTTACTAATTCGGGTTGTTATAACAAGTTTTTCTAAAACTCTAAGTTTTTGTTATTTTTTGTTTATTTAAATATGTGACTTGTTGAACATAGCTCTCTAATAGGTTGCTTACCCTTGGGCAATTAGAGGCGTAGCATGATTTCAATCAATTTTCCAGCGCGTGACAACTTTGGAGGTGCTAATGGGAACAGTAACGAATAGGTACCTACCAGCATTTCAGGAAAAACTGACTTTAGGGATACCAATAACAGCTAAATAAAATTCAGCTCGGACTTCACTTTCTAATCGCAATAAGACTTGGTAGACATGGATTCTATAGGACCTGTATGTGCCTCTTGTTATTCTTACCAGTACTTGTGGAGGATGTCCTTACAATAAAGAACAGCTTAGGCTTTCCCAGCTTCCGCAAAGTTTGACGCTACCGTACAAAGTACCTATCAAATATGCCACACCTCTGGAGAGGTTAGTCAGTTGACTAGGCCTACTTAAACATGATTATCCCGTCTAGGCTAGGACAGAAAGTTTAAATTCAGCAGCAGTAATTATTTGCTCGTACGTTCCACACATAATAAGGAAAGACAATTAAAATGAAGTGAGAATGCTCGGTCTTTCCTGAAATCAATTTTATCTAAACGACCTACTACCATACTGTACTACTGAAACGACCTCTCCTACATACTGGACCGGTATAAACTTAATTTATTATTGTACAAAGTCACTGAGTATTTTCCTGGTGATACGCTGTTTATCATTCTATGATAGAGACTCTGAGGTTGTGTATCGCAGAACTGTGTGGACTTTGTAAGTAAGACTTTGTAAGTACTGCCTCTATCACGAGAACTTTCGGACTGTCTTTGAGAGACCTGTCAGGAACCATACCGTTGTAACACAAACAACTGATTTTTCATTTATTAAATTGTTTTAATAAACGTGCCAGTATTTTTGTTTAAATCCTACGTACCGGTACTGTTAAAAAAATAATTATAAAATCCAGACGTTAAGAGAATGTGAAATGTAGATATTGCCCCCCCCCCCCTGGATTATTCGGTTATTTGTTATTTCATTTACTACTTAAGTTATAAAGATATGTTTATGGACGTTGTAGAGGACTACTTCATACACAATATCATAGGGTATTTTTGGTGTTTTGATTATTTCTATGAACTTAACGTCGGACTACAAGTTCACGCATTTTAAAGTTCGTGCAGAAATAGCAGCGCCAAAAAGTAAAAACAACCTATGAATTATGATATTGTGTATGAAGTAGTCCTCAACATCTTCCATAGACCAATTAATCTACAAGTCATAAAAGCTTACGTAGTAAATTAAATATAAATTTGAAACTGACTGATTTTTGTGTGATCCAATATCTACTTTCCATATCCTCTAAACCAGAGTAGAAAAACCTCACAGGTGTACAAAATCAATTTGCACAGGAAATATACTCGTAAATATAGTTCTTGGCCGCATTTATAACACCGATAGGTAAGTAATGGTACTGTACTTGAATTTACTAAATTCAAAATTACAATGGACAATTCCTGTAGTTTTATTTTGTTGAAAACAGACGTTCATATAAAATTGTGTGGCTGTTGTAGTATAATTTAAATGATAATTAAATAAAGCACTGAGAATTAATTAAAATTAACGCTTACAATGTGATCATTCTACTGTTAGTAGTAGTTGTAGCTGTTAAATGTAATAGAATCCGGTAGACCAACTCATCATAACTCAAAAAGTAATATAATTTTTTGTATTGTTAATTGCGAGCTCAAAAAAATCGTAGAACACAAATTTACAGAATTAGAGTATTGTATCTGACGCGGGGATTCCACCAACGTCAATAGTGATAGTAAATGTAGTTTTGACGTGGTAGCAGACATTAAAGATATACTAAAAATGTCTGCTACCACGTCAAAACTACATTTACTACCACTATTGACGCTGGTGGAATCCCCGCCTAAATAACATGTATATGGAGGCTGGTCAGCCTAATATATTATTCTATTAAGAAAGGAACAATATTATGAACAGATACATTTATTCAAGTTTAATGTTTTAAAGACATATAAATCAAAATCTGCAGGACAATGCCTAGCATATGGCTTCCACAATTACCGTTAGGGATAAAATACAAATTTTAGCGCCACATCTGAGTAGTGAGTACCCAACCTTCACAAGGAAAAGGCATGTTGGCTGAACATCATATGGTAGAGACACTGTCTCTACTCAGAACTCTTTCAAAAGCTATCAAAGACATATTAAGTTATGTCTTTGTCTTTATAACTGCATATAATATACAGTACATCCATACAGTATATTATGAAATTCAACCAAACCACTTGGCACCTAATAAGGGATTAGTTGTATTACGTCGACATTTTCAATCGTTTTTTAGGATACAAAGAAACGAGATTTAAATAAAAATCAATGTATAAATGCAGAATGTTGAATAGTATCACCACATACCATAGGAATCATCCTGTTGGAATACCATGAAAAACCCGAGGAGGGTGAGAAAAATGACAGCATTGCCACTCAAAGATAAATAACAAGCTGACAACGATATTACATTGCCAGGAGCCCTGGCCAAGACTATGGGAAGCCCAAAAGCAGACACGACAAACCCCATTGTAATAAAAATAGCTGCATCCATGTAATCATTGTTGTTATTGCGCTGTGCAATCAATGTGGGAATTGGCGCTAAGAAATAAAATATTAAGCAAAAGAATGGCCACCATATCCCCTCAAGCGCGCAAGCTAAGATTAAAAGCGTTATCCCAATGGACCCAAAAAATGCTAAGCCTATTAAAGATTTAAGCCCGGCCATGTTAAATTCAGTTTCAGCCCTCAATAACTAATTAGTCTTGAATTAAGTGGTCCAAATATGCTCCAGAAATTAAATCACTATCTGGAATCTCCAATTTTAGCATTAACTCTCGGGCGATTAGTTGTCCGTCTTGTAAGGTTTGATCTGGAGTAAGTACCACTTCAAGTTCTATAAAATGGCCCAAGCCTGCTACTTCATCCACATGGATTCTAGTTTGTCCATATAAATACAAGTATCGAGTTTTCTTCACAACACCAACTTCTCCAAGAGCTGACTTAAGCACGTTCTTCAGATCGAAAGGATTATTCACTGCAGCAATGGAGTAATCAGAAATTTTGGCTTCTTCAGAGTCTGGCCTGTTGTAAAATATGAGCTGTGACACAGAATTCTCCTGGAATTAGAAAATAATAATTCTAATTACATTTAAATGACTTACACTATGAATAACATGAGCAGACATGAATCCTAGTCAGTCCTAAATACGAAACAATGAAACAGGTCTCACGCCTAAATTAATGATGTCAACACACAGGCTTCTCCATATTTCATACCACTTTCAGCCAAGAAAAGGCGTTGGCTACTGGCTTGTAATGCAAAAGTTAAAATTTACTGAAGGTTAGCCTCACTAAATCTAGAACACAGTAAACATAGCCTAAAGGTGAGAATCATCATAATTTAATAAAGTACTTATAGTTCACTGCTGTAAGACAGTTGGTAACTTCACAGCCCCTAATAAATTAGTCAGAGTCATTATTTGACACAGTTGACTTTATAACGTCAAATAGCAAACAATTTATTTAAGTGAAAAACTATGATAAGTAATTCAATAAATTAAATTTTGAATTTACTAATTGGGCTAAATAATTAAAGTCATAGGTCTGATAAATTATAATTTTACCTCAAAATCGCGAAGTTTTAACCTGCCAGCTGACACTTTGTAAAAGGTATCTTGTTGTTTCAATATTTCCGGTTTATTTTTACAAAGTAGCTCGGCTTGTTGCTTTAGCTTTGTAATATCTTTAACTCTAGCTTTTATTTCCACATTCCTTGGCATGATACCATTTTTTGCAAAGCAATAGCTTATGTAATCAATTAATCACTGAAAGAAAAATAAAATACACAACAATAATGATTGAACAAAGATGGCCGTCATTTCAGTCATGCCATCCCACAGCCATTATATATTTATAAATAAAAATTAATTGCAATTTAATAAATAAATACTTTAAGGTGAACATACAATAATAAAGTTAATAATAAATAATACTAAAATGAAAAGTTTGTGTTTAATTTTCCTGAACAATTAATTTAAATTACCAAATTTGAATTTGGCGCCATAGCGGAAATATGGGCGTGGAAAAAAATTTCCCTAGGCATATTTTGTTGAAGAACAAGAAATATGGCTGTCAAACCAGGGCTGCCACATTCCGTGGTTTACCTCGGAATTCCGTGGGAAATAATTTTATTCCGAAAAATTTCCGGGGTCAACAATTTTTGAGGTTTTTCTGTGGGATTTTAGGGAAATTTGTTTTTATTTTATTTTTTAAGATTTTTGTCGAATGACCATTGATTCTCTCGCGGTTTCATAAAATTTTCGCAAAAATTCAAAAAATATAAACACTATTTCCACCCCGAGCCCTACACCTCCATATGTTTGCATGCTGAAGCAGGGGACCAATCGAAAGTCCACCATATTTTGGTCTACAATTTTCGCGCCAAATGAAACTCAATAGTTATCTTATGACAGTTAATTGTCAGCTATTTATTACGACTTAGCTGTCGTGTATTTCCCGCCGCTAGCGCACTAAAAATTATTTTAGATTTCTGCATGTTTTTAAAAATTTACTAGCTTGAGTAGCTTCAGCTTTGTATAATGAATAAAACTTAGATGAACCTGAAATAAGATGACGGGAGTTTCATATCAGCCTATAAAAGTGTGAGGGTGAGAAAAAAGTCAAATCAAATGATTAAATCATGGGAGCCTATTGCATTATTTCCATCACAAACCTGTGGGGACCACTGACGTCGTGCCGACACCACCGACTCGCACCACTCGCTCAGGTCGTCACATCCACGTTCCACGACATTTCTCCGACTTCCAGTCTTAGGAGGGGGGTAATGTGGGGACCACTTAGTCCCACATGTGTAATAACCAGTCTGCTTCCAGCTTCACCTTTTTCCCGTTAGATGGCGCTGTTCACATTCAGATAATTCAATATTCCTCAATCTTCCTTTTACGTATTTATTTCTCTTATTCAATAATATCTTTAATCTACCCTCTGTGTCTCATCAGCTCCTTTAGCTGTGGACACAGAGTTGGTTTTTCTATATGGAAGCAGGCTGGATCAAATTCAATATTAATTGTAAGCATGTATCGTTCTCGTCTCACAGCTCATATTGTAACCACTGTGTGTTAAATTACTCTAACTTGAGTCGAAGCACTGCAATACAAACCAATTCAAGTCTACACTGCCTATTCAATTGCATCGTCCTTCGACAAGCTACAAACCTATTTCAAGAAAGGTTTGTAAGTTTATATATACATGCATTGGCGTAAATAGGGGGGTCCTGGGGGGGGGGGGGGAGGCTAAGCCCGCAGGCCCCCCCCCCCCAGGATTTCTGGTGACAAAGACGTTATGGAGGCGAAAGGCATAGTATCCACAATAACGAAAGGGAAATTAATTCTTGATACTGGTATGCTTATTTTACATGAAAGACATCATGAAAAAATCAACACATTGACTTATTTTCACAAAAATATATTACTCAAAATGCTTAAGATCCCAATGTGCCTATTTCAGACCTATTTTTTCAAGCTTTTTCTTCGGGTGAGACCCTCGGGCCCCCTGAGTGGTAGGTTTATTTGTCGGTACAATCTCAACTGTACTGCTTGCAAAATTCGTAAAACCTCACTAATTTGGACCTATATACATCAATTTTCCTTCTCCGGGGGAAACCCCCGGCCCCCCATTTTCCAGGGTTTAATATGCGTAAAACCTCACTAATTTGGGCCTATTTATCAATTTTTTTTTCTACGGGGGAGACCCCCGGGCCCACCTATCACCAGGGTATAAAATGCGAAAAACCTCATTAATTTGGGCCCATTTATCATTGTTTTTCTGCAGGGGAGACTGCTGCGCCCCCTTCTCCAGGGGATAAAATGTGTAAAACCTCACTAATTCAGGTTTACCATAACATTAATGGCTTGGATTCACGGAGAACAGCTTAGATCTGATAATGACAACCCAAACAACCTAGCCCCCCCCCCCTCCAGTCTCCAGAACGTTACGCAGCCCCCTATAATGCTTTTCTCAGCGCTCCAAGTATTTTTAATTGTCAACTGCCAATTTTGAATTTGCCACAATTAAAGGTGCCTACTTATGGTATACGTGGGTGAAGCTTAGGAGCCTTAGACTATACTGCTCTAGCTTCTGAAAATTAGCAAGATTAAAAGATGAAAACTGGTGAAGTAGGCCTAGGCATGGTGACGTACACCAGTCGATACTCTCAAAAATAATAAAAATCCGCCTATGCTTAGCATACTACATGAAAACAAACTTTATATCAGTTTAATTTGTAACATCCTTAGTGTTCAAAAATGAAAAAAATCATATATAAGGCGCTTATTCGACCAACGTCAATAGTGATAGTAAATGTGGTATTGACGTGGTAGCAGACATTAAGACAGTCTAAAAATGTCTGCTACCACGTCAATACTACATTTACTATCACTATTGACGTTGGTGGAAGAGGCATCTAAAGGGGACCAACATTTAAAAAAAATTCCGGGGTATTCTGAGGAACTATTTAACAATTTCCGAGGAATACGGCAGAAGTCATTTGGCAGCCCTGTGTCAAACATGTATAACTTTAAGCTGCTGTACAATTTTAAACTAATATTTTTTAAAAAATGTCTCGTTTGGCTGATTACTTTGTAGTAGTGGGATACGATAGAATCAAAGAACGTGAGTGGATCTTTTCGCTGTTGTTACGTAAAGGTTTATTACTGTTTTTAACCTATGAGAACGCTTGTTATGTTGTACTACCTAATTTTTACATTTGTGCCATTATGTGGAGCTGAATTTCATTGAGTAATTGAAATTCATTTTAGGGAGCGGCATCAGCAATGGCATTATTCTTCAAAGATTTCCGGCTGTCGATTGGCCTGACACCCCATTTATCGAAGGCATTGAGTGGGTGAGTTGCGTTCTTCGAAGATTTTCCACTGAGTCAACTGAGTGATTGTGGAGGCTCAGCATGAGTACGTCAATAATTGGTGCTGACTGATAACTGTGTGGCAAAAAGTATAAGCTATTTCCTAGAAGCGTGGTTGTCTACCATGAACTATGTTTAACTGTTTTAATTAACAAAATGATGACTGATTTCTTGCTAAGAATTCCGTACTTATCATTGAATTGTCTAATTTTTCATTTAACATTTACGCAGGACAGTCACAAGTTGGTTTAATTGCACTGTTTAGAAACTCTAATTTTTTAGAATAGAGGAGCATTGTAAGTGACACTATGCTCCGTCTTGCATTATACACATCAATAAAACAATAATACAGCTTAAGTTGACTAATTGCCCATACCCCTCCATTTAACACCGGTCGTCGGGGTGCATATATTATAAAATAATAATAGGATCCAAATACGAAAAGGCACCTCTAGGATCTAGTTACTATTACCAATACCATTACATAATTTTGATGCCACACTTCTGGAAATGACTGTTAAGTTCATATTTTGCCTTCCATTTCCAAGTTTACGTAGTAGGAAAGCAATCACCCTAAACAAAATAGCACAGCAATCGAGGGTCTCCTATAATTGATTTACTACCAATCTTTGCGACAATTAAGTGCTGCTGTAAACTACAAAATAACTGAAGGGCATATAATACTTAAACCGGTTTTAATGTTACTGTTAAAGAAATTAAATCTACCTACACATATTTGTATGAAAGTGAAAGAAAGAAGACGTAATACTTATTTTTAGCACTTTATGACGTCATGTAAACTCTTCAATACACATGGCTCCTACATTGTAAGCAAAGGAGCTTTATTATTGTGTTGAAAATATGTAAAACCGAAAAGCTTACCTTCTACATATTTAATTCTGACTGCTCTATGCAAAACTGGAAAACTTAAGCTATAATTTACTCATTTTCTTATCAAAAATTATTTGGTCGATAATCACTGTGTGCATTCATAATAATTATTATCATCCCATCTCCATAACTGTGCATGAAAGCTTGTAAAGTCAGGTTGACTAAGAGTTTTTTATTAATTATTCCAGTTTTGCCAACCACAAGGATGGGCATTATCTACAGAAAGACTCGAGCCAAAGTTTTTCGTCTCTGTATTGACGGATATAGACGCGAATAGACACTACTGCGCATGTCTTTGCTTTAACGAAACTGTGTCTATCAGCCCCAGTAAACCTATAGATGAAGAAGAAGATGCAATGGAGAGTGAAAACGGTGGGAGTAGTGGAATGCTGGGCAGTCTTGGCCGTGGAATACCTCCAATTTCTCACCATAGCATTATGTATGCTCCCAAATGCCTGGTTTTAGTTTCGAGACTAGATTATATTGAGACATTTCGGGTAAGTATGTAGGAATGGACGGGGAAAACTAGGGGGCACCACCCAAGGAATGCGAAATGCGATGCGATGCGAAATTAAATAAAAAGTGACTTTATTTATCCTCCTCCCCCATTCATAACCAATGTCATATAGAGTTGGTCGATAATAGACGCCCCTTTAAAAATAAAGGATACCAATTTGACAATTTGTTGGAACACAAATAGGAGTGTCAGATTAATATCTCTTCGGCTAAACTGGTAAAACATTCATCCCAAGAACTCGTGCAGAGCAACATTTAGCGTGGCTCAGTTCATATGTGGCAAATAATTAACAAAAGTATTTATTTCCGTATTCCATAACATTTATTTGATTGATTTGGGTCTCTGTACATAGTAGCACCGAAGCACCGCCATATTGATAACGGTACACCTAAGCACAAAACTTCAGCGTCAAACTGTACAATTTAAAGCCATTTATATTCCTATTGATTAATTAGTATAGGTATGATATGAGCAGTTCCGTGGTAAATAATTGTCCTAGGATTAAATTTCGGTTGCCTCGACTTTCCATATCCCAAAGCACTGATTTGTACGATGGGACGAATGTATAGTCAAGAACGGGTAGACCAATATAATACTAGTACAATGCAGCACAGTAATATTGAGAGGATATTCAATGTATTGTAGCATGAATCCATAATTGATTCAAAAACTAATTTTAAATCAAAACCAAATATTTAACACCTGAAACATCCTGAAGATAGAAAGCATGGATAGAAAGGTTCCCCTGAAAAATTATTTTTTAGTCATTTTTCATGAAAATTGTGTATTTTATTTTTTGTCCCCAGAACCAAAGTGACCTAAAATTAACATTTTTTTTAGTTGGAGGGTAAAAAATAATTGGTAAATGATATGATCATGGTGAACCTACATATTCCAAATTGAATCAAAACGCACCCAGTAGTTTGCCCACAAATCGACGGACAGACAGATATTTCGTAAAAAATTTGGGTTCCTGGGACTTCAAAACGTGTAAATCCAGTGAAATCTCGAAATCGAAAATTTCGACCATCACAAAGCTTTCCTTATACCTACTAATGTATAAATAGGGAACCTATAAGAAACAATACATTTAAAATATGAATTGATCTTATATTTATATGTACAGTATATATATTATATTTGTTTATATTTAAAAAATCTAGTTTGGAACGGGTAAGCATGAAAAAATCACTTGCTATTAATTTAAAAGTGTACTTTTTTCTTAAAAGATTTAACAACTTAAAGGGTATGCCAAATTTCAGTATTTCTCGTATCTAATGAAACTCAGTGTTTTGGAATGCCGTGTATTATTTTTGGTTGCTTCGGACTTTCAACGAATCTTTGTTGGTTTCAGAGCTGTTTAGGAACCATCTATACTGTCTACATTGAGAACATAAACATTCCACTAGAGACACTAGTGGGTAACATTCTAGGCTGCGTGCAAGTGCCACCTCCTGGGGGCCCGCAAATTCGGTTCAGCATTGGCGCCGGTGATAGACAAGCCCTGCAGCCCCCTCTTTCACCTTCACTGCCTGTTACCCATACAGCCGTTAGCCTGCTCTTTCAGACATTAGGTATGATATACTTTATATTAAGACATCTCTAGATTTTTAGTGGAGTATTTGAACTAGGCTTAACAATATTAGAAGAAATGCGTATCCTGAACGTGAGTTTATAGACGTTTACTGCTTTAAAGCATTTACTTACGATTAGGTCTATTAATTTTGTAATTTGTTTAACCGATGAACATGAGTTGTAAAATACTGAGTTGGTGAATGTTTCTTTAATACACTTTTGCATATATTTTGAAGGTATCAAGAACGTAGTTGTCCTGTTTTGCGCCATCATGACCGAACACAAGATTTTGTTTCACTCGAAAAGTTACACCCGGTTGACGGAGGCATGCCGAGCCCTCACGTCTCTCATGTATCCGTTCAAATATTCACATGTCTACATTCCTCTCTTGCCAGCTGCCTTAGTTGAAGTTCTTTCGACGCCGACTCCATTTATCATGGGTGTGCATAGCTCTCTCAAGCATGATATTTCCGAACTGGTATGTTTTAAGGTTTATTCATTTATTACTGTCATTTCTAATATAGTTTCATTATTTGTTTCTGTACTGCCTGAACATTGTATTCTAATCTTTTCTTAGTTGAAACCCCCTTGGACACCGGTAATATCGTGCTGTGTTCTTTCTGAAAATAAAATCTATTATTTTACCCTCAGATTGATGTGATAGTAGCGGACTTGGACGGCGGATCCATTGCTGTGCCAGATGCCGTATCACTTCCACTTCTACATGAACCTCTCCTGTCGCACACGATCGAGTCCCTGTACCTCGTCCTGCAACCTGAACTAAGTTGTGCTGATCACGCGTTCCCGCCAATGGCGTTACGGACGGCACAACCTGCTCTACAAGACAAAGAACTCCGTGCTGTCTTCCTAAGAACATTCGCCCAATTACTGCAGGGTTACCGGTGTTGTTTAACAATAATTCGAATTCATCCTAAACCCGTTATTACCTTCCATAAGGTAAGAAAGAAATACATTATTTTTCTACGAAAATCATTTGTTTGGTAATTAATTAGCCCCTGGGCTCAAAAATTGAAAAACTGCAATATTATCAGCCGCGCGCGAGCCAAGTTCCCTCATATCCCTTAATAAAAGTATATATAAATAGTTTTATTGCTCAATGTAACTAATAGAATAAATAAATAAATAAATATTGACTTTTTTTGTTATATTACTAAGCCAACCTGGCGGAGTTAGGGCTGTAAAGCCCTCTCTTACACTCAACTAGGAAGGCCCGGGACCGCCTGCTTTACATGCCCTCCGAAGCATGGCCAGAAAATGTAGGAAGTGTAGGACTCGAACCAGCAAGCTTTCGTGTGAAAGTCAGAGTCCGTACCACCACTCCACATGTCCTGAATATTCCTATTATATATTTTTAGGCGATGGATTTAGTACAGTGGTCGGCATGCCATCCGGGCAAGGAGGAGATTCGGGTTCGAATCCCATTTCCGTCCGTTATGCCGTGTCTTTCTTTCTCTGTCACGATATACCTCTTGTAAACAGCAAAAACCTTAATGCGCCATTATCGGTGTTCTGAAATGTAAGGTAATGTAAGGGTGCGTTGTATTCCTACGTGAGCATCCCAAGTGGGAGGGTGCTGGGTGATCGACTGCATGGCGACTTATGAGATGTGCTGACTGCTGTTGCAGTGTTGACGCTACAATATGTCCTTCCATTTATTTCTCTATTTCTTTCAGTCTGGATTTTTAGGCGAGCGTTCCTTAGTTGAATGTGAATTTACTACAAGAGTACTGGATTGTATGTTCTTCAATGGCTTCGTAGCTGAAAGAGGACCACCATGGCGTCCTTGTGACGCTTGGGACGAACTTTATAGCAATATGCATGACAATTTGAGGTTAGAGGCACAAGAGGAACGAAGGCTCCTTAAACACATTCAGGTATGGTTGGGGTTTTTAAATAATACTATTCAATGAATGTGCCAATTTTTCTGGTGTCCATGGACCATGAAGAGTATGACTCCGATTGCCCAAGATAATGGCACCTGCTCGTCTGAACCTTCAACTTCGCGATAGAAAATATTAAATGTTACAGCCCAATTCAACACTGCTTGCTTTATAGAAGATTGAATATTTTCCGTTTGCCAATTAAAAGATAGTTAAGATATTAGAAAATATACCACCTTACATTACTTGCTCTGCTGCCTTTACGTTCCAAATCAACAATTTTGTATGAAACGTCATCTAGACAGTACTTAGTACAGTCTTACGTTATAATTGTCACGTAAAACTATTAAGGGCAAACCGGAGTCGCCGATATTACATTTCCGTGCAAACTTTAATTTCTCATGAAATATGGAACGCAGAACAATGAAAAAATGCTGAATGGAAAGAAGAATTTTTTCTCCTAATTTTGATATATAGTATGTTGCAATCATCAATACCGATCGGCTGTAGTTAGTGAACTTGATACGTAAAAAATAACGGTCACTCAGGAGTTCAAGCTGAAGGAGTTCATCAACTGTGGCGAATTGGGGTTAGTTAAGGCCACATACTATACATCAAAATTAGGAGAAAAAATTCTTCTTGCCATGCAGCATTTTTTCATTGTTCTGCGTTCCATATTTCATGAGAAATTGAAGTTTGAACAGAAAATGTAATATCAGCGACTCCGGTTTGCCCTTAAGGATTTTACTTTTTTCACCAAAAGTGACAGTAAGTTTTATAAAGTTAAGGAGACTATTATGTATATCTAGACAGTTTATATTTATTTCCAGGATTTGGGCCAAACATTATACGTGAATGAAAACCCCAATCCGCAGCCATATGTCCAGAAAATCCTGCGACCACCTGACGGAGCCTTTGCACGAATACACCAGCCGCCATTGCCTACCATAGACCAAATTCAAGTTCAAAACATTATTGATGAAGGGCTAGCTAAAAGTAATCTCAAGGCACGGTGAGTTAAGAAAATTCTTTCTTGTGTATTAGGCTACATAGTCCTAGCTTCTTAGGTATAGTTATTTCATTGATCACTGAATAAGAAAAATGTTAACACTGGATGCATTCTTGCTACATTTTCTGGTCATGCTTCGGAGGGCATGTAAAGGGCCTTCCTAGTTGACTGCAATAGAGGGCTTTATAGCCTTAACTCCGCTAGGTTGGCTTAGTAATTGAACAATAAAAAGTCAATTCTTATAAATGTACATCCATAGTAATATACGAGTAGCATTTATTCAAACCTAAGTTTTGCCTTCCTTCTCTTTCTTCCCATGGTTAGGTATTTTAGATTCATTAAGGATAATTGCAACGTTGAATTTATCTAGTTAAAAGTGTTATTCAAGTTACCACGCATCGTGAGTAAGTGGACCTCGGGTTGTGTTAATGTGCTAAATCATACGGTCTAGATTACAATTTGTCAAAAAGTGTAATAAAGCCTTGTGAAAATGTCCTTTCATCCTTTTAGCCGTGCCTTTAGAATAGATAACTGTACTAGTATTTTTGTATTTTTTCATTTCTTTGTTCTTCCGTACAAATGGTCTAATCTAATATTCTCTTCTCAGATTGCAGAAATATTCAGTTAACATAAATTCTGAGCATTTCCATAAATGCACATCTTTCTAATGCAGATTGGCCATAATTATTGATATTTACCTTCTACAAATAACGATAGGTGTGGTATTCCCGTGGAGACAGTGCAATTTAACTGGAGCCAATTGGTGTTAGTGAAGGCCACATGTAATTTCTGCTAATTTAACGGCTGTTTTTGAGGCCCCACCGATTGATATTTTCTATTTGTACAAAAAACGCGTAGTGGGGGTACTCCGATTTGCTCTTAATTGAACAAGTAGCTGGCATCGCTCCCTTGTAGCTGCATAGGAGACACTCTTTGACCCGTTCTAATATCCAGACAGGGCATGGTCGGTGAGGATCCGCCACAACAGCAATAAGAGCTTTCCCTTCATTGCCCTCCACTGTTGTTGGAAAATAGCCTTAGCATACCTATTTTAGCGGAGTTTCACTGATACGGTCTCAGTTATTTTATTTTCTGGACAATTTATTGTGGACGCTTTAAATTCCTTAGGTTATGTACAAGTGATAATTTGAGTGATTGAAATGTAAAATTATTTGTTGATTGACTATTATATTTGTTTTGTTTGGTGCTTATCAGACGTGGAAGTGGTGCAGCTGATTTAGCTTGGTAAGACATGTACTCGGTGTTGTTTGCATGGTCGTGTTCCCCCTCGTCCTTTCCTTAATTCCCGGTTTGGCCTAATTTAGCACTATTTTTACTTCAAATTAGGAGCCCCTGTGACTGTTCTGGATAATCACTTTTCCGGAGAATACTAGTCACTATCCACTGCCTGAATTTACCATAAATTAATGCATCGGGTTACTTTATTGAGCTCTTCAAATTTGTTTACAATACCATTAGGTACTATTTTTAAGATTATTTTTGTACTGTATTGTACTTGTTGCCAACCCCCGTAGTTAAGTGTAAGAGAGGGCCTGATGGCCCTAACTCTACTTGGTTGGATTCAGTTGACCAAAGTTAAAGTCATTATTTATTTATTTATGTATTTATTACTTATGTGGTAATAATACTTTACCAAGACTGAAGGAATTACAGACTACAGAGATAAATAGCTTATCATTTTCGTAAAAATTAACTCTTATCGGGTCCCATTTAGAGTTTTATGATTTAGATGTGATTTACAGCTTTAATTGAAGTATATCGATCAGTGAGCCTAATTAATTGTTTCGATTTGTTTAGGTTATCCTCCCTTCGACCAGCGCAGCCGCGTATCGTTCCCAGCGGTCCCCTTATTTCTGGAGTGAGTGACAGTAGATTAGCCATCTCGAACTCAGCAAGACGCCTCGAGGTTCTCCGGAACTGCGTCACATGTATTTTCGAGAACAAGATCTCAGACGCCAGAAAGACCTTCCCAGCAGTCGTGCGTGCGCTCAAGAGCAAAGCTGCTCGCCTTGCTCTCTGTGGTGAACTTTCAATTCATGTTATTGGCAATAAGGCTATGCTAGAGCATCAACAGTTTGATTTGGTTGTACGGTTGATGAACTGCGCACTCCAGGTATGTGTGTGTTGTTTTGTCCGGCATTCTGTTTACTGCCAAACAATTACCTCCAACAGACCAATTGGTCAGTTATAGCATTTTGCCCCATTCCAACGAATAGGAACTCCCCATTAGTTCAGATTGTCGGTAAAATGTCTGGCAAACGGTCCGAGTCGCACTTAGGCCCGGGTCCGCCATGGATTGAAAAGTATCTGTAAGAAATACATCGCATTTCTTACAAATACTTTTCAAGCGAACGATTTTCCTGATCAAGTGGTTTCTCTAGCTCGCTTGTCTCACAACTCTAGTCAGAATTTTTAATATTTGGAAGAATCGGGCATGTGGAAATAAATATACGTACTTATGTACTAATTATTTTAAGGGCTTGAACACGTGTATGCCAATGTAACGATGCGATGTTTCTAAGATAAAGGCAAAAAGGGGGGGGGGAATTATGATATTTTAGTTATTTTATATAAAAAATATATTATTTTGTATATTTTATTATATACTTAGTTATAATGAAATACCAATTCTCATATTTTATTTCTACTTGATAATAGAAATTTCTTGTAATGACAGGATGATTCAGCAATGGACGAGCACGGCGTGGCTGCCGCTCTTCTGCCGCTAGCGACTGCTTTCTGTCGGAAGCTTTGTACCGGTGTCATTCAGTTTGCTTATACATGCATCCAGGTAACTAATCTACGTAGTGCTATATCTTAATGTGAATATTTTCTTATGGCTTCTCCTACGTATTCTCTAGCTCAAGAGGACGACAAAGGAAGGAGTACCTAGAAGATGTCATGAAGGACCTAGGGTGCGACATCTCCAAAGAACTGAAAAGGACCGCGCAAAAAAGTGGAGGAGAAAAATACAACATTCGCTGCAAACCAATCCTTAGATTGCAACTCAAGAAGAAGAATGTATTCTTGTTGGTTCGAGTCCTACACTTCCTACATTTTCTGGCCATGCTTCGGAGGGCATGTAAAGCAGGCGGTCCCGGGCCTTCCTAGTTGAGTGTAAGAGAGGGCTTTATAGCCCTAACTCCGCTAGGTTGGCTTAGTAATAGAACAAAAAGTCCTTATTTATTTATTTATTTTTAGTGCCGCGTGCGTAGAGGCCTCGGCCCTCGGGTCCATTTCATATACTCCACCCGGTCGGTTGTCATCGCTATGACCTCAGCCATAGTTTTCCCCCTTTTTCTCGGCCATTAGTTCAATTCTTTCTCCTCTCCTCGGTCTGCCTATGTGTCTCCACCCTTGCAACCTCGCCTCGGCCCGCCTCAGGGTGATCCTTCTCCCATTCTTTTGACCTGGCATTGCAGCTGGCCTATGGGAGGACTACAATAGAAGCATTGATTATCAATTAATTCAATACTGTTTTAGGAACACCCTGTCTGGCAAAATCAACAGTTCTGGGAATCTGCATTTTATCAAGACGTCCAGAGAGACATTAAAGCTTTGTATTTACCTCGAAATGAAGTCGGTACACCTTCCAGTCCGAGGGAGCCAAAGGAATTCCCTTACCGTAATTACGGTCGTCTCACGGAACCTAGCGCGTTGGAAATAGCAGCTGAACAGATGCGATTGTGGACCTCATATGATTCTGGTGAGTTGTTGATCCTTGTTGGTAATTTTTTTTTTTTTTTTTTTTAATTGGGGTACAGGTGTTACCTGTGTGCACTTAAGCCTATTTGGCCTATTGTGCCCCCTACAACAAAGTGTCTACATCACTTCCTCGAGGCCTATCTCCCTCAGGAGAGCCAGGATCTTGAGGGGATTTAGACGTGGTAGGTCTTTTACATGTAACTGCAAGCTTCCCATGCATGTTTCTTTTCTTCGTGCGATTGCATCGCAGTGAAGAAGGATGTGCTCGGGGTGCTCCGCTCCTTCATTGCAGAATCTGCAAGACTGCAGTTGTCTCCCCAAGAGACTGCAGATATTTAACCCCAGGACCAAAGACGCCAAGGCCTGTTCTAAGTTTTGTACGTCCTAGCCTAGAGCCATCAGTAAACCACTTGATTGTGTGACTATTGAGAATTCCTGCTCATTCGCAGTATTCTTTCTTTGTCCCTAATATAGTTTCGAATTCCCTCCTAAAACAGTATTTTAGATCGATTCTATTGCTTGGCATATCCAGGCAGTGGTCAGACGTAGTCAAAGAGGCTCTCTTAATTGCTCTTCCACTCCTTTTTACCCCGCTCCTAATAATGCCGTTTCGGCTGAAGTTTCCACTGCAACATGGAGGAGTCCAGTATTATCTCCATTGCTGCAGTGGGACAGGATTTCATAGCCGCTGAAAGCATCATGTTAGAGAATACGGGCTTCTGAATTTAGCCATAATTTGGATTATTCAGAGAAAAATTATCATGTGGTTTGATTTTGCCGTGTCCATGAAGCCATAACCAGTGGTATATGGTTACAGCAGGAAAAGACAGGCTGGATCCTTGTTGGTATTGTTGCTATTCACTCAACGAGGACTTTTTTTCAAAAATCACCTTACTCTATTATATTTTTAATCCTGCGTCTCCGTTTTATAATTGATAGTGGAATATTCGCCTAAGTGTAAATATGACTTTTCTGCCCGAGAAAATGCCCCTAAACAATTGCGGTCCGCGGGCCCCCACATGGCCAAACCTGGCACTGGGTGACATCAATACTTCTTGTTTATAGATAAACAAACGGAGCTAGTGAGCAGTGAAGAGTCAACACTGTACAGTCAAGCCATTCACTTTGCCAATAGAATGGTGTACCTTCTGGTCCCACTTGACATCTGTAGTAAATTGCACAGGCCAGACAATAACTTGGAAGAAGAGAGGACGAGCAACTGCAACACGAATAGCGTGGCTGAGAGCGACAGCGCCGACGCAGAAAGTGGTTTTGAGGAGACAGATCCCGGTGAAACTGGCCAGTCCGTTATTAAGATGGTTTCAAGGTTTATTGATAAGGTACGGAACTAGGTCCGTTCCCCTGAAGACCCGATTTATGCGAAGCGATTTGTCGCACAGATAACAATTTCAAGATTCATTGTTTCATTAATTTTTGTAGTATCGCGAACAGATAATTGCGCCCATTCCCGTCTTGCCCATGTATGCCTCTAAGGCTATTCTATTGTCTAGCAGCTAGCTAGACATCTTAAATAATGAGATTTGGGTTTCGCTGTATTTTGTTTTTACTATTTTGATTGGCTTTTTATATAGGTTACGTAATTGTACTGACCCCTTGAGCCTTACCTGCCAACGACTTCATTGATTTTTCGGACGTAATTGGTATTGTATCCGTTGGCAAGTTTGTACACGTCCACGATGTCAACCCACACCGGTTTAAGCGATAATGGACAAGCTGAGGTATGCTTACAATTGTTACATGGTAATAGACGCGAACACGACTTAACAAAGTTCGTTAACTAGTCTGGCTTTCCTGTAAGTTAATGTTCTGTTTCAGGTTTGCACTGAGGGGGGTGTGAGTTCTGAACACATAAAAACCCTACACCAAATGATTCCTGGTGTCGTCCACATGCATATTGAGACACTCGATTCCGTCTACAAAGAATCCAAACGTCTGCCACCGATTCAAAAGGTAGTGTACCTGAGATATCAAAAGAATATACTATATATTAGGCTATACTATTGTAGTTTGTACTTTGTTCCATTGATGGCCATGTGATTAAATACAATGGAAGTTTGTATTGCGATCCACCAGATATCTGATGTGACATACAACATACAATTTCTGTTTCTTTTTTTTCTTCTAGCCGAAGATTCTGCTACCGAACATGCTGCCAGGTGAAGACTTAATTACAGATGGGCTGCGAGTGTACATGCTTGCAGATGGAAGAGAAGAAGGTATTGGGGGACTACAGGGTGGCCCACCTATACTTCCCGCCGAAGGCGCCATTTTTGTGACAAATTACCGTATCATTTTTAAAGGAATTCCCTGCGATCCCTTTGGTAAGAACAATATAAGTAAAATAAGTTCACACGACTACGACATATTCTTGACTTGGATGGATTACGGCAGATATATTACGCACTTGTTAACTCAGTTGCCCATTTCTGTATTCTCTCCTGGGGCGAGGCGGAGCTTGCCCACTCTTCTCGACGTTAATCATTGTGTGGCCATGTTGACACCTTTTCCTTAACCTATGAGCGAACCTTTTTACTGAGTTTGGAGTACCTGCCCTCCAAGTACCATATGGACTACAACTGATATTACATCAATTTCATCAATGTTGCTTGTGGCAATTACGTTAACGTTTATATTTCAGCCTGCGAGCAAGTCGTTGTGCGAGCTTTCCCCATTACGTCTCTTACCAAAGAAAAACGGATTAGTAGTGCACAATACCTGTCTCATCTTGACCAGTTTCTCATGGAAGGTCTTCAAATCCGTTCCTGCACGTTTCAGGTAAAAGAGCTTACTTTATTTCTTCTTATTAAATTTCACTGGTGCACCCACAACGCCCTTCAAAAACAATTTGTGGCACAATAATCTGCAAAGGATTCGGACTTCAGGGCTAGTAAGGGACAATGGCATTATTTAGCTTTTATGGTTGCGCAAAAAAGCATGTCCAGCAGTCACGTTTTTCCTCTACCGGTGCAAGCAATTTGGGCCCAGCTTATTGAATAAGCCAACATTTTGTGTGGACTTAGATTTTGATAAAATTACAAATCAGCGAGATGAAAATAATTTCATTGAACACTTTCCCCGCAGCTTTCTGTTGGGGCTATCACCGCCATTGCTCTACATCATTGCCATGTTTTAGAAATGTACTAATCGAGCGCTGTTTTGTCTACTGTATGTAATGCAGTAACAATATGAACCTTTAATTTTTCAGTTGTTAAAACTGGCATTCGATGAAGAGGTGAACTCCGAGACTATTGAGGGTTTTAGAAAAATGATTCAACGTGAGAGGCATCCTGCTAATTTCTTACAATATTTTGCTTTCTCTGGGCAAGTTACAGTGTCACAGACGCCATTGCATAAAAACAAGGAAAAGAATGCCACATTGAAGTAAGTTTTAACTTTCTTTCAACGTTTAGTTTAATTTAAGTTTGACGTTTAAATTAGTATGCTTCAGTCGCAGTCCTTATGTATCAACTATGTCTAAAATAAAAAGAAACTGAATTATACGACCTTGAACTCAATATTTGAATTTTTAATGCTTTTTGTTTGATATTATGTTTAATGTCTGTGCGACCTGTTTGATCATTGCCAATGCAATACACCTAAAGAAACTATGCTGAAAAAAATCCCGAAGCAACACTGAGAAAGCTGTTCCAAGTGGCTCATTCAGAGGGTGGGGCCTACAGATTACTATTCTTGTGAAAGAAAGTTAGATGTTCTCTTTTCTTGCAGAGGATTCGCAAAGAAGACCCTTTTGAAGACTGCGCGTAAAGCCGGGTTTAAGCCAAAGACATCATCGAAGCGACAAAAATATGTGTTCCCTAATATGGCCAATAACAAATATTTAACATCGCCTGGGCGTATGAGTTTACCTGTCTCAGAATTGGGCGAATATGCACAAGATGATGTGTCTGGTAAGTTATGTGCATTTTTTTTTAAAATCGAAATTTGATTTTTGACTACTTGCCAATGATGACATGTTTCGATTTTTGACATGACTTCCTTCTGTGGATAGAGAATTGATATCTTATTCCTTACATATAAGTGGACGACTTCGAAGTGTCTGGTCCGATGATGATGGCGCCTTCTTCGACTGACGCGAAGACGCTGGAGAGACTGTCGGAGAGGAGCTACGTCCGCGACTGGCACCGGTTAGGACTTACTGCTGACACTTCACCTGCCAACCGCTCCGTCAAGAGAGACTTCCGACTCACGCATGTTAATACGGGTTATATGCTATGTCATAGGTAAATTACTGATGCTTTTATTCTATTTAAAGTATATTATGATCACCTCTTACTAAAATACCCTATCTTGGTCAGGCTAAGTTGCTTATCACGGTGGTCAAACTGCACGTATGTAACTTCTTCAGTAATAAAGATGTAGGGAAAATAATAAATCCACGGGGAAAATTTTAACGTTGGCAACATTACATAGAGGGCCATTTTGGCTCCAGTTAAAAATTATGGATTTCATTATAATTCGTAAAAAAATTTCTTCGTATAAGTACCTTTACAACCATCAAAGTTTTAACTCTTCGAATTTGCTCGACAGCTATCCTGCGTTGTTAGTTATTCCTGCGGCCATTGAAGACAGCAGCATGCGAAGGATATCTCAGGGGTTCCGACACAACAGGTTTCCTGCAGTCACATGGCGCCACCCCCGGACAGGGGCTCTTCTAATCAGAAGTGCCCGTTCGTCAGGGAAAGGAGTCATTGGCATTCTTAAGGGCCATCCGGCATCCGCAGGTACGGCCTTAATTATTCTGCGTGACAGTATAAAACATTGTGATGCACTGTAAACCAGAGATTATTTCAATAGAATGTAGAATTAATAATCCATTCTATTTATTAATTAATTTTATACTGTACTTCATTCATTCTATGATATTTCCGAAGTTGGCTCGATCTGTGTTGAGTGGTTTCTGGCTCTATCGAGGGTCACCTTATTGCAACTAGCTTGAAAGAATGCTACCTTTTACCTCTTTAATACGTTTTAAGATGCAACCCCTTTCCTAAACACTAGAAACACAATTCCATCGTGGATTTCATAAAAATCCTCCAAAATAGACTAAATAATATAAAGAAATACAATTATAGGAACAATATACTGTACATACAATATTAATTTTTTGGTTAGGTAGTTATAATTAAAAATCTGCACGGAGATGTAAATAATTTCATCCTATGCGTCCTTGCACATTAAGTTGGTTAAAAAGTAATTTTGTAATCCTACAAATATAAAATCATCTATTTCAGCGAACGCATCTGAGCCAACGTCTTCTGTGGAGCAGGAGAAGTATTTAAACGAACTCGTGGCTGCTACTCCACTGGCTCACCTGCATCGCCAGGGCGGCGCATGGACCATGTCCGACAGCAATCTCAGCATCGATTCCCTCTTAGTCACTGCCGCTGAAGATTATGTCGCTCAAAATCTAACCACTCCGGAAACCGCACGTCGCTCTAATGCTTTTAACAAGGCCATGGGTACTTTAGCGTAAGTATAAATTGGTTCTTCCATTAGATGGTGATTTGATGCCCTAACTTTTCTTATGGAATACTGGTATTCCTGACCGAGACTTTTCAAGCAATGATGGGAAAGAAAGGAAGAACAAAATTTTCTTTATTTTCCAAATGTGAACCGTTCTAAATAATGAATAAAGATAATCAATGCAAACATTATTGTCTTTGCATGTAAGTCCCTAAATTCATTAAATAATAATAATCCATGAAGGGTACCAGAAAATTGATTAAAGTTGTTTTGATCTTCCAGAATGTTCCCTCGTTCTAGTGGTGGCAAAGGGCCGAAGAATTTTGGGCGCTGGGGCTCACTTAAGGACCGTCGGCAGAGCACTTCTCAGGCATCTCTGGCAGGGGGAGCTCCTCCGGCCCATCGGGGTGTTCCTCAACGATTCTCGGGTGACAGTGACTCTGGTACGGACAGTGTCCATACCTTCCAACGAGCTCCCCTCTACATACTTGGCGAGAAGGCACAAATGAAGGTAATTTCGCGTGTTGCTAGGTGGCAAAGACTCGGAGTTTCAGCCGAAATCTTGGAGAATTGTCATCTTACTAGTAGTAATACAGCAATAAAGCTTGCTGTTGTCATCTACTCATTTACGCGTATGACACTCGAGTCAGAACAAAGTCTACTCTTTGCCATACTTTGAAAAGTCATGAACTAACCTGCCTCAATAATAGTATATTACTTTTAAAAATAATAATAATTTAATATTTTAGGGCACGAAAGCAGAATCGAATCCAAAGACTGAATTTATTCCTATTGAATATTACGATGTGAAAAGTGGAAAGACCGCCTTTAAGAAGTTGATGAGGGCTTGCGTACCTTCAGCCGTGTCGACTGAACCTGATCAGAGCTTCCACAAGTAAGTTTTCCGCTCAGAATCGGACGTTGAACCTCTCAATTTTTTACAACTTCATTTATTATAATTTATTACTATTATCATTAGGCGGGGTTTCTACCGGCCTCTCATTGCAGAATGCAAATGACTGACGTAAATTTTTGTTTTACTCTATGTCATAGTTAAAATTGATCAATGATCTTAGAGTAAAATCACAAACAAACTAAAATTAAAAAATGGCGTCATGGGATATGTTAAGTACAAACATTTTAATAGATTTTTTTAAAAAGAAAAATTAAAATATCCGTCAATTTCATTTGCATTCTGCAATGAGAGGTCGGTGGAAACCCCGCCTTAGATAGATTCATCAATCATATCATCAATAGCGTGATGTGTCCGGCGGAAGAATTTACAAAACTGTGGCCAATCGGTGTTAGTGCCTCTTGATACTATATATCAAAATGTGGAGGAACACTTTCCTTCTACTAGTGTCTCAATGAACGCTGCAACATCGATATTTCCTGGGAAATTTGACTGGAATTGAATTTCTGATTTTATATTAGTGCCCAATATTATATAGGATCTTCTAACTTCACAGTCAATAGGTTGTTGGTTCGACTTCCACGATCTGTCCGCGCTTTGCAGGGTCTGCATTTATTTTATTTTATTTATTTATTTTTTATGTAAAAAGATTATTCGCATACAAACAATTCAATGAATGTGTCAGAATAAACTCTTCAGCCGCCTCTGTAAGTAATACCTGTATTGAGTAACGACAGGTTTCCGATCGCATGGTGTTTACCAGACTTGCACAAGTACGAACAAGCTACCACTATGCCATATGAGCAAGTCTCGTTCCCATAGTCGTTGTAATGAAGAACTTCTAACAGTAAACCATTAACTATTAAACAATAGTATCATAAAATTGTTGCAGATTGGTAGAAAATTCTGAATGGCTGGTGCAAATTCAAAACCTTATGCAGTTGTCCGGGGCAGTTGTAGATTTGATAGATGTCCAGGGGTCCTCGGTTTTGATTTCACTAGAAGATGGGTGGGACATTACATGCCAGGTTAGTACAATCTCATATCTCTTCACATGGAAGGCTTTTATGGCATGCTCAACCCTTACGAATTGTTTTATAAAATACGAGTATAACTAACAGCGAAGGAATGTTGTCGTTCTAGTTTCCTTTATTCATACGGAGGGGTTATAAGATGTTTTTTATTTAAGTTAAGTTATTTAATGTTATACTATTGTAACAATACATATTTTACTAAACTTGGTATCCAGAAACATCTTACGTATTTATTATTTTCATTCTAATGTGTTTATTAAAGTGTCAGAAATAGAATAGTGCAATAACTATTGAAGTTTAAATTTTTCTTAGATCTCATCGATAGCGCAGTTATGCTTAGATCCACACTATCGAACTTTGGATGGTTTCCGCGTTCTTATTGAAAAGGAGTGGCTGGCATTCGGACATCGTTTCTCCCATCGCTCCAACCTCTCGGCCCACTCGCCTGCCACCGGGTTCGCTCCGACATTCCTGCAATTCCTGGACATTGTTCATCAGATCCAGCGACAGTTCCCTCTTGCTTTCGAATTCAATGATTTCTACCTGCGCTTCCTTGCCTATCACTCCGTTTCCTGCCGGTTTCGGACATTTTTGCTTGATTGTGAGTTGGAGCGGGTGGAAAATGGGATTACAGCTGTTGAAGACAAGCGGGGAAGTTTAACGACGCACCATAAAGGTGTGGACACGGGGGGCTCTGATGACGAGGGTGTTTACCCTGGTGGACGACTTGCAGGTAAGTAATAATAATAATTGTGCATTGACCAGAAATTTGACAACTACATTTCAGAACCAAACTAACAAGCCTCCTATTGGATTTTGTTGGCATTAATTACGACTACAATATACTGTATGTGAATTTAAAATAAGGAGCCATTTTTTAGTATTTTTTTAAAATCATTTTTTGGAGTTTTTTGAGGGTAATACCCCCAAAATTGAGTTTGCCCAAAATAAAATAAAATGTCCCGAAGTATGCTTTTTGTGAACCTAGGTGCCAAATTTCTTCCATATCTACTCAGTAGTTTGCCCACAAATCAGACAGACATTTCGTAAAAACCACTTTTTTGTAAATTGTGTAAGGTGGCTACAATTCATTGTAAATAGTTGTCCAAATGATTTATTTTCTTCTGCCCCTATCCCAAAGCATTAGAATTTTCGATGAAAACTCTCACAAAGCAACAGTCCTTCCTACTGAAATCCCGAAAACGAAAATTTGGACCATCACAAAGCTTTCCTCATACTACGCATAAATAGGAAAACAAAAATTGTCTTAACTCTCAGGAACATTCACAAAATTGATTTAGTCGCCTTATTATTGTCTCGTATATAATTCTCTAATTCACTTAAACTTATTAATTATGGTAAGACGCTGTATTTTTTCCTTTGTTGACGTTGCTTTTCTTCTTCAGGAACGAGTCAAGGGCCCAACCTCGGACAGTCCGTATTCGATTATATTGAAAAGCAAAATAACCGATCTCCCCTTTTCTTCAATTTCATGTACTCTTCAGATACTGACAACCCGGTAAGTATCGTTAACCCCTATGAAATGCTGATAAATGGATGTGGCCCAGTACACACAGGCGACACCGGTTACTCGCTGAGAAATTTCTTCATGGGAGGGGATGTGCTTCATGAATGGTTTGTTGCAGAACCACATAGTCTACTTCTGACGATTTCTATGAGCTAGCGTTTTCTGGGCGTGTCGAGAGGAAAACCGTGCACCGTTGACTTCGCGCCAGACTCAGAAATCATCTGAAGTTGACTCTGTGTCAACTACACAGTTGTTACAATTGAAAAAACGTCCGTGTGTACCTTGCCTGATATTGTCAGTATTCTGAGACTCTCAATTGCAGGAAAATTTTACAGTTAAATATTTGTAACAAGGAAAATTTAACGTGAAAGTTGTACTAATGGTCTTCCTACCGTTTCCACATTACTTTGTATCTTTGCTAAGGGGTCTTGAGCATATTTTAGATTTAGATTTGTAGATATTGTAGACTTTAGAGACATTCCATAACAGAAGATGGCGAAAAACAAATTCTGGAAAATTTTTTCTTGGCTTCACTGATGAAATGTTTGCCGAAGAGTTCGTTAGCGACGTTTCAGGCTTCTGCTTAGTAGCTATAAAGCACAAACATGAATTTTATTACTTAGGTTTTGCGACCATCGTCACATTTACCAAATCTGGATATTTGGGGATACTACCTTGGGGAAGAGCTCGCGCACGGTCCTGCATACGACCTTGAGGTTGTCCAAATGGACTATCAGCACGACGAAGAGTCCGAAGCCGCGGATGGAACTGTCCAGTCTGCCAGACGCACCGTCATTGCCGGATATGACGGAGTCGAGCGGTTCGTGCCAGACGCCTTTTCCCGCCTACTGGACGATATCCGGAGACTGGAGACTGAGTTGGGACACTTGCCTCAAAAGTGGAAAATGCTTTGGGATAAATTGGAAGTTCCGAACACTGACTCCCTTACGGTAACTAATTTCTTTATTTGATATAGATTGACATTTATATTTCCGAGGTCGAGACCGGTCGAGTTGGTAGCCCTTACTGCAACCTTTTTGTAACTTGAGGTTGCACGTTGTGTCTCTCTGGTTACACCTTTCCCAAGTGTTGGCTTATTCTGACAGTTTTTGCAGTCTCCATCATTAAGACGGCTATTTAGACCATCGAACATAGGAGTAGCATGATGCTTAGTATTCAGACTGTTCACTTTGACAAGTTGCTGCAAGTCGGAGATTCCAACACTGTTTTTCCACTGGCTTATTGGCTGACATGCTACGACGAATAAAAGAAACCTAGACAGTGGTGAATGCATTTGTTTACTTCTCTGGGTTCATAACCAGAGGTGAACTTGTACTATAACATCTTGTTTCAGAGGAATGCATCGTTCAGCACTCAGTTGGTCCGATATCACGGTAGACAACTGCATAAGCGGTCAACATTGGAAATTCTGATGCGTGGGAAAATGGCTGGGGCTGCCGAGAGAGACTCGTCACATGTCTTCTCACATCCTCATCGGTTCGAAAAGTACAATTTCACGACGCCTACGCATTGTGACCTCTGCTCCAATGTGCTGTGGGGCCCAGTGCAGGTAAATTGCTGTCAATCCGATTCCATTGCGTAAATGCATCTAGCTACAATACTACTTAGATTAGATTAGTAATGGGGCGATGCTGCTACTTGAGCTTGGCTCACTTTGACCTTAAAGATCTATTGTGAATCCCCGTACTTTTAGTCCTGGTCAGTCAGCAGGTCCCGTAAAAACCTGCACAACTGCCCAGGGGCCAACTGGCAAGCCTCCCTTGGTGATAGAAACCAAGAGGACGTTGCTAGCAGTCGTCTGTTCTTTACTGCCGGACACGAGCAGATGATATGCTCAGCAGTCTCAGCCTTTTCTTTGCAGAATCGGCAGGTGTCATTCAAGACTTTACCCATGTTCTTTAAATGGTAGTTCACGTGGCAGTGTCCTGTGAGTGCACCTGTAAGTACCTTAAGTTCAGGCTTGCTGAGGTTCAGTGCTTTGGCGGTATAGCTCTTAGAGTGAGTGAGGAATATTTTGGATTGTCTGTGGCCTGTGACAGACTTCCAGTATGCTTCCTTTCTCTTTTCTTCCCATAGGCCAATCTCTAGGGTTTGGCGGTTTCTCGGGAAGGCGCAGAAGGGTTCAGGCCCAATGAAGGGTAGCGCGCTCCCTTCTCTCGCCAAGGCGTCGGCATTTTCATTGCCTTCGATCCCGGCGTGTCCTGGAACCCACATGAGGGTGACTTTATTCGTCACCCCCAATGCGTTGAGTGCAAGCATACATTCCCACACCTGCTTGGACTCGTAGCTATTCGAGTCCAGCGCAAGTAGGGAAGCCATGCTGTCGGAGATAATGAATATCTTGCTGTGGCGGTAAGCACGTTTAATGCAGTGCGCCGCACATGCGCGTATGACATGTATTTCGGCTTGGAAGACTGTGGGTTGGGATCCCATGGGGATGACTAAGTTGAGTCGTGGCCCATAAACCCCCGCCCCTGTACCTCCGTTTTCTATTTTTGACCCATCAGTATAAAATCTTAATGAGCCGTATGGAAAGACTACCTCTCCGTCAGTCCATTTTTTCCGGCTTTCCAATATAACCGAGAAATTCTTTGAGAATTGAAAAGTTGTCTCCATAGAGTCTGAGAACATAACCTCCGGAACCTTGCACTCATTAAGAATGCGTAAGTGTCCAGTAAGGTCGCCAGGCTTTAGTCCATGGCTTTTCTTAATGCGATAGGCCCACTTAGCCGCCTCACTCTCGATGAAAATCGGGAGTGGTGGTAGGTTCAATAGGACCTCCATGGCAGCCGTGGGGCACGAGCGGGATGCTCCCGTGATCGCGAGGCAAGCCAGCCTCTGTAGTTTTGTGAGAGATTTTGCTCCCTTTTTGCTCTTATGCAGTCTAGGCCACCAAATTAGCGCCGCATAGCTAATTATAGGTCGCACAATGGACTTGTATAGCCAGTCCGTTACTTTCGGCTTAAGCCCCCACGTTCTACCCACCATTCAGCTCGTAAGAAATAAGGCGTTTCGCGCCCTGCTTACAGCCTGGTCCAGATGCAGGCTCCATGTGAGCTTCCGGTCAAGGATAACACCAAGATATTTGGTGCTATCTGTGAGGGCTAAACGCACCCCGCTGAGGGTGGGAGCTTTAATATTAAGCTTCAACTTCCTCGTGAACGGGACCAGGGTGGTTTTTTTAGGATTTATGTTCAGTCCTTCAGAAAGGCACCAATTATGGGCTATGGTTAAGGCCCTTACAATACTACTTACTGGGTATTTTTCTATTTTGTTATTCTGAGATGAATTATATTTATTTGTTATGTAGACATGTATTCATGCTACTAATGAAATGTACAAGACTTGTGCATTTCATTATACTTAGTATAGTATAATTAATGATCATGTCTGTAAAATTGAATCCCTGTAGGGACTCTTGGTAAAGTCATGCTTAAGTCTGTTACATTGTGCCAATGGTAAGCTTGTCTCAGCTTGTCCATTGCCGCTTGTAGCCGGTTGGGTTGACATCAGTTTGCCAATAGCCAAAAATTCATACGGTATCAATATCAATAATGTCTGAAAAACGATGGGTTCGTTGCCATTGGGCAAAGGGCAATGGCTAACTTAATGAATAAATTTGCATTTTTATTGCATAATATAGCATAGTAGTCAAACTTTGACTGATTTCACTCAAGACCGAACACTAATAACAATTTACATACAGTATATACTGTCCTATTGTGTGATCGTGATTTGATAAATTATTGAAATGTGATACATATTCTTTTTTAGACTGGACTGCGTTGCTGTGATTGTTACTACAACTGCCACGAAAAATGCGCGGAAGGCGTACCTAAGAACTGCACACAATATAAAACAATCGATGGCAATCAGTCGCAGACCCTTACCCGCAATACAGAGTCCGGGTCAACAAATGCTAGTGTTTCTACCCTACAGGTCTGTAGTAGCCAAAATGGGCTTACAACTTGCCTTCCTTGACTTAGGTTGCGTTCGCGATACGTCCTGTAGTGTTACAACTTGTTGTCAGACAACCCGGTCATGTGTGCTTGACATTTGTTTGTTAACAACAAAAGATACAAAATTTTAACTGAAAAGTAGTTTTTCGAGGCAAATAAATTTCAAATTGTCATTACGTGGTACGGACTCTGACTTTCACCCCAAAGGTTGTTGGTTTGAGACCCACGCTTGCTACATTTTCGGGTCATTCTTCGGAGTAAAGCGGGCCTTCCTAGTTGGGTAGAGAGAGCTTAATAACCCTAACTCCGCTAGGTTGGCTTAGTAACAGAAAAAAAAATTCATTATTATTATTATAAATTGTTCTGTTAATTTGGTAGGTCCAAACTAAGAAGCAATATTTCAAAAGGAGTTCCTAAAATTATTTAATTGTGTACAGAAATCTTCCGGACGTATCGCGAACGCACCACATCCTTAATGCGAATATTGTCTGATAAACCTGTAAGTAAACTAATTGGTAGTTTCTTTGCGCCAGGCAAATATAGCCATATTGTGTCGCCAACTCGAAACATGTCGTTACCGGGCGCTAATTTCGAAGACAACAAGGATGGGGTGGCTTTTAGCCCGATCCTTTGACCTCTCCTGCCTGTCTTGAAGTTATTATATTGGTATAGCAATCGAATATGCTCTTTTGCTCATTATGGCTACTTGGGATAAACGTAATAACATAAGCAAAGCTGACTGTAATGCTTTGCTTTATTCTTTAAGGCGTCCAGTCACCAGTTTTATGAACAGTTCAGCTCACATGTCGCTGAGAACCGGACCCACGAGGGCTATCTCTATAAGCGCGGGGCGCTGCTGAAAGGTTGGAAGCAGAGGTGGTTTGTTCTTGATTCGATTAAGCATCAACTTCGATATTATGATGCTATGGAGGACTGTCATTGTAAAGGATGCATTGGTAAGTAATAACTTGTTTCTTACTAAGCGCGAGCTTCCGTATAGAGGAGGAATATTATTAGAGAAAAATTATTTGTTTACATTTAAAATTAAAAATAGCTTTAAACCAATTTTTAGCAATGGTATTTTGTGCTAGTGTTCGAATTACCCGTGTGTACCGGGCCTTAAAGTTTTTGGGGCAGATTGTAATGGTGCTTTTACTACTCGATTTTATTTGTTTTGCTAAAGGATTTCACTACCCATCCCACATGCATTTTATAAGATATAATTATGTAGTTGCTGTTAGTTGGCATTTTCATGTTTAGTTTGATATCGAGAATAGGTCTTCATACAATATATTCTTTGTATTCCTAATAAATCATGTCGAACCCACAACATACTGTATGTCCAGATGCAAGTAACGATTTGAAATTGAGTTATCGTATTATCGCATACAATGAGTCACAATTAATTCCAGGGTGTGTTTCTCCTTAGCATGAATAAGAATTCGGTATTTTTTTTTTTCAGATTTGGGGGAAGTTATGTCAGTGATGTATGCAACTCCCGGACCAGGTACTCCAAAGAAAGCTGATGAGAAGTCATTTTTTGACGTAAGTATCGTGTTTTTATCAATTAATGTTTTAGTGAGATGAAATGCATCAATGAAAAAAACAATTTCTAGTTAGTTCTCTTAAGGCGCCCATTCCACCGACCGGCTAGGGCTATTTACAAAAACAGTGACGTGGTAGCAGACATTCAAGACTTAGGCGGGGTTTCCACCGACCTCGCATTGCAGAATTGACGGAAATGTTTATTTTCCTCTATGCCATAGTTAAAATTGATAAATGATCATACAGTAAAATCACAAACAAACTAAAATTAAAAAAATGGCGTCATGGGGTATGTTAAGTACAAACATGTTAATAGATTTCTATAAAAAGAAAAATCCTAATTTCCGTCAATGTCATTTGCATTCTGCAATGCGAGGTCGGTGGAAACGCCACCTAAGTCTTGAATGTCTGCTACCACGTCACTGTTTTTGTAAATAGCCCTAGCCGGTAGGTGGAATGGGCGCCTAAGTGGAAGAGCAAGAAGTGAGAGCTACATTTGAAATACGCAAGCCAGCAGACGGTGTTCTCATATTCCAACTGTATACCATTACTGTACATATAATGGTGGCGTTCAAGAGGTAAATTGTTTATTAATGATGCACTGGGTGCCAAAGTTAAGTTTACCTATATCTCCAACGTAGGAAAGACTGTTGCTTTGTGAGAGTGGCTACCACTTTCCATCGTAAATTCTACTGCTTTGGGATAGGGGCAGAATAAAATAAATCATTTGGACAACTATTTACAATGAATGGCCGTTGTAGCCACCTTAATTAAAACGCACATATCTCCCTAAAGTGTCATCTTGGTTGGTTCTAGTTGAGGACTAGTCGAAGAACATACAATTTTTGCGCAAGTGATGCAACAACAGCGCAGGAATGGATCGACAAAGTACAGGCATGTCTGCAATAAATAGCTTACCTCAATTTAACTAATAATAATATTATATTATTGGTTGAAATATATACCAGGTATATCGCGTTATCACTTCAGATTTTTATTCTATACTTTCTGTTTCTTTTTGTATTCAAAGTAATAATTTCGTTAAGTGTTGTCCCTTCTAATGTTTAGTGATGTTACGTCTCCAACATTGATGTATTGTAATGCTAAATGGCTAATGAGTTGTTTCGCTATTGTTTTGAGGCATGTAGATAGCCATTAATTCTTATTAATTTTATGAAAACGATATTAAGCTACTATGTAACTTCCAAGCTTTTTCCTCGATGTGATTAATTCATTCGACTATTGTTTTAAAGAACAATAGGCTATATTTTTTAATGTGCCGCTTCTGCTGCCAACCGTCCCGTTTGCTCCCCAGTTTAGACTTTAGGTGAGGACTGTCATTGATGTCACACGCATGTTTACAACTCATTAAAAGACTGGGCTCGACATGGAGACAATATAGGGAGCGGGAGACATGGTAATAGCAAATCAATGTAGTTGTGCCTTACTTAAGTAGAAGGACCCCATGGCGGCACCAATTCTCTTCGGAGTAGTAAACTTCAGGCGGTTCCCATCTTCGCTTGAAAAGTTCCGGTAAGAATTCTGCACGGCACCGCCATGCATTAGTAGATGGCGTTGCCGCGAATTATTCCTCACCGGGACTTTTTAAGCGATAATGCTAACCGCCGTTAATGATGTCACTGGCAGTCTCCCTAGGTTTACCGTATCTTCAAAAGTGTGGATAAAGCTCATGATGTAATTTCTCTAGTTGCTTTATTATGTAATGGGGCTTCCATTTATTAAATTCCAGCCCAACTCTATATAAACTTTTTTTTTACTAAGCTGTGACTGTTGTGCATTGTTGAAGGGTGTCAAGTTTAGATTCTATACCATTTTATGAGTATCAACTAGATTTATTTAATATTTATTTAAGTTTGAATACCAATAGTAATTGGGGCGCATAGGTGTGAAGGCGCAAGTGCTAGATAATCTGTTCAGGGGAGATAGGATTTTGGGATGATTAATTGGCCAATCAACCCATCGTCGGAAGTGAAAGGTGTGTCCGCCCATGAGTTGATTGGTCAAATCATCTCTAAATTAACCGCTCTACCTTCCTTTAACGGATTATCTAGCACTCTTGGGGCACCCTGTATTTTGTTTACATAGATCTGAGGCCGCAAAAGCTTATATGCAATGGAGCTTTGTTTCTTTTCTCTGTTAGTTTATATCGAACTGAACCCTTCTAAGGGCCGGTTTGAATGAATTCCTATGCACCGAAATGTACTATAGGCCAATTGACAGGTTACATGTGGCTACACCCAATTGTTATCATCGTATTGCTAACTCGGAACCTGCCAATTAGCGTACTTTGAATGTTCGCTTAGCTCAAATACGACTGTCGTTAAGCTTATAATGGTCACTTCTGCTGCTTGACCATAAACGTTGACAAAGGTCTTCATCAATTTTTCATTCAATTGTAATTATGATTCACAATCTTTTTATTTGACTCCTCTAATTACCAAGACATGTAGAGTAGTGGTACGGACTCTGACTTTCACCCGAAAGGTTGTTGGTTCTAGTCCTGCACTTACATTTTCTGGCCATGCTTTGGAGGGCATGTAAAGCAGGCGGTCCCGGGCTTTCCTAGATGAGTGTAAGAGAGGGCTTTATAGCCCTAACTCCGCTAGGTTGGCTTAGTAATAGAACAAAAAAGTCCTTATTTATTTATTTAATTACAGATAATTGTTTCCAATTTATCGTCCACTATTAGTTCTCAATTCGGAAAAATATCTTTTGTCGCCTTATATCGCGTAACATATGGCGGAGCGTGCATGTAAGGCGTGCAATGCCGCATTACACTCAACAAATCGTTATAATGTATTAAAAGCTTCGTTGAAATCTATAGGAAGCCGCGAGCAAATAAGATTGTATGAGCAAGATGTTATCAACTTAGTCTAAGAAAATTAAGAATCTCTTCACGTTAGAATTCAAATGTTTTCTATTTGTACTCAAATGTTTACTTTTTAAGAAGTTTGAACATGCTATATAAAATGATGGGTGTTTTTTTTTTTTTTAAAAGTTAAATAAATATTTGCAAGCATAGGCCCTACACTCGCAATTATCCCACGCTCCGCCACTGATGTCTTGAGTAGTATATCCAGCTCACGCTCACGATTATACTGCTATAAATTGTTTGTACTTTATTTTCAAATCATATTCACTGAAAAAAACATCCGACCCAAAATCAAAAATGAAGGCCTCACATTATTCCGTGCCGTGCCAGGTACCGTGCTTTGTTAGACCCTAGAGAAAGTTAAGTGAATGAGACGTTATGTATGAATAAATGAACAAACCCATTATTTTGGGCCTATTTATTCAAAAATTTCGCCCGGGGGAGACCCCTGTTTTTTTTTTTCTGTCAAAATGCATTAAACATCAGTGGGCCGATTATGGCGATTGTTATTAACTTACTCCTGGGGTTAAAACTGTAAACAAACAAATTTTGAATAGCACTTTCCATTGTAACATTATCTTGTTTACATTTTTAATACCAGAATATTATATTAACCCCGGTATTATAATCGCCATGATCGGGCCGCAGGTCTATTTTTCCAAAACAATTAATTTTCGCTTCAGGCCTCGCAAACCCTCGGGGCGGTCTAGCAGTGGTGTCAAATCAAAATTAAAAACATCAAAAAATGTCTTTTACGTGTACAGTATATTATTGTCCAAAGTCTTCCTAACCTCATGTATAAAAAAATGCGGAACTGTTAGTAAGCCTACAATAATAAGATAATTCTATACCGACAGAAGGGGGAAAAGTATTCCAAACTAATTACTTATTTCAATTCCATAACCCACTGACAGTCTCTTATGAAAAGAGGTCCGAGTTTACTCGAACATGCTTTCCAATTTATCAATTAGTACATAGATAAAATGAGTATTTCATGGTAAATAATTTTCCTATGGTTAAATTTCGGATATCTCCAGCTGACACCACTGGAGGTGTGGTAAATTCTAGATAGGTCAGACCAACACCTTACCGCATAATAATAATGGCAGGGCACGCAATGCATTTAAGCGTGCATTTTTTATTATTTTTTTCAAAAAAAAAAATTTTGCACAAACAAAATAGTTTGCCCAGAAATCGATGAACAGACAGAGCGACAGACAGACATTTCGTAAAAACCACTTTTTTGGGTTCCTGGTACCTCAAAACGTGTAAATCCGTTGAAATCTCGGAATCGAAAATTTGGACCATCACAAAGCTTTCCTTATACTACGCAGAAATTGGAAAGCAAAAATGTAGTGGGCAACGGACAACGGCACGGCCCTGGAAACTTTTATGTGTTTCAGTTGTACAAGCAGAGTTGTGGGCCATTAATGTGATTATTGCCGTGTAATTGGACTGGCTAATTAATTATTCTTTAATGATGTGTCTGTAGGGATATTTCATGCTATGTTCGGTCCAAATACAGGCGACTAAGGTTCAAACCGTTTCAACCCGATCCTAAAAATTGCGATAGATAAAACTATCCAACATAACTTTTAATCTGTGATTTGCATACATACTGTATGTATATTGCAATGCACCGACTTCATCATAAAACACATTTGAATGTCTTTCTGTATAGTCATCATAGCTTTCTAATGGATTATTTCTACCATTTGAACTGTTACTGTGATATAAATGCAATATTATCTGAAGAAACTAGGCCTAGTGCTGTTTCACTTTTTGTTGGTTCACTGCATCATGATATTTTTTTTAGGTTGTAATGTGAATGAATCCATTGAAAAATACAATCGGCAATTGAATACAGTTTGGACCTGCCTTATGATAATGGCTTTCAAAAATTAGGCGGCGATTATTGGTGGAAGCATTGCAAAAGCTCGCCATATGGTACTATAGATTAATATCTTATGTACAGTATGTGCAAGCCGGGATACTTTTTGAAAGTCACATTCAAACTTATAAACATTTCACTACATTGCATTGTTTGCCTAATCATTATTATTCAAATTTGCAGTAACACCATTTGTGCATTCATTACACTTTGTATCTCCATCCTTTCAATTATTTTAATTCAGGACCATCACATCGTAAACTTAAGAACCATCCCACTTGTGTGTTAACGGGATTATACATACATTTACAATAAAATATATTCACAACTTGCAGTTGGTACTGTACATTCAGAGTACAATTGCAGTGTTGCCATGCGGATTGGCTGAGATGGCGTCGTCAGTATGCCTTCTGGCTCATCTACTGTAGTTATAATGAAATAATTGGGATTAATTAGGATCAAGCTGATGAGTGTTATTTCAGCTCAATTGACTCAAATCAAGAAAGCCCGCGTCAGGTGCACTGGCGGTCCCCTTGACAGTTCACTGGAGCATTTTAGTATACTCCTTTTGAATGAGGAATATTGTCAAACCCCCAGTATTAAACTAGTCGTGTCTGATCTCTTGTCAATACCCCCCTCCCCCCTTTGAAAATTCTAAAACCGCCACTGGTCAGGTGGCTAGGGCACGTGGAACGGACATAGGTACTGTATGTCAGACAATAGGGCAAGAACAGAGCACAAGGCGCCCCAAGTGGGACGACGTCCAGGTGGATCTGGTGACCCTTGGCGAAGGAGAGCGCAGGCTGGCGCGATGTGGCAGAGCAGGGCAAGACTCTTCAGGGGCCGTAGCGCCAAAGAGTAATGTAATTATTTACAGTAAGTTAGTGTATAGGTATAATGGGCACACCAGTGGTAAGGTAGGCTTAACTGCAATATTTCTACAACTCCATTCTATCTAGTGTACACCAAGTATTTCGGGAGGGGCTCGGACCCCCCTCCCCCTCTGGCTACGACCTTGTTTTTGACTGAACTCACTGAAGCTGCTATAACATGAAAATTCGATTAAATTTCCAATTCCATAAATATCCCGCGCTATTTAAAAGGCGGTGCTTTTATACTCACTGCAAGGTTCATTGGTCGGTCAGCTGAGTTGAGAATCGACCACCAAATTATTTATTTACAAATAAAAACTTCATCAAATATGTTTAATCATTTGGTTTAGTCGTATTGAGAAAGACCTGTCACTTTATTTAGCCATGTTTAATTCGATATGGGTTCTATTGCTTCCGTACTGCAATGGCATTGTGTAAATTGTTCCTTAATAAACCCAACTGAAAAGCTCGAATGTGCGCGATGTGGTTTGAGCCGTGATGGTGAGAATTTTAGTTGGATTTCGGACGTTGCCAATGTGAAAAATGTTAGTGAGTTTCGGGGGGCACGGAGTGCGTCAACAGGACCTACCAGCCCCCCCACACCGTCCAGTGTTATTGACGTCTGGCCAAAGCGTAGTGCAACTTGGGAAACGATCAGCTCCAAGTTGCAGCATAGTAGAAAACGATCATCTAGCTGCTGTTCATTACTCCGCCGCTGGCAGTGTGTGCAATGTTCGTTTTACAATGAAACTGTTTGCTTCTCTTGTATTGGCTGTGGCTTACTTATTGAAAAGGACTATTTAAAAACGACATTCAAGAAGAAAAGACTTAATTGCCCTGAGATGGCATCATATAATCCTGAATGGTTTTCTACAAGTGACAAGTCTACAATATCTTCAATTGAAAATTCCACAGACTCTCCCAAAAAGCAACCACCTTCAATGTACGAGCGCGTCAAAAACAAAGTGAGTCGTTCACTTTCTAATGGCAGTGTTGTTCAAAAATTGTTACTTGAAAACACATCAAAGTCTGCTCTATTTAAAAGACCCACCAGCCTCCTTGTTGATAATTCTAGTCCTGCTAGCCAAGCCGATGTGAATAAAAATGTCAAGGATGAAAATGACATTTCAGCTTTATACGCGGTTGTTAATAAAAATAATAAAAAACCTCCTGTTATTGAAACATGGTCGTGTCCACGATGCACATTGGAAAACTCTGTTCACTTTGAACGATGTGAAATATGTGAAACGCCAAAAAAACAGGCTTCTGGCAATACGATTCCTAAAAATGGGGTTGTTATTACAGTTCCTGAATGGGACAACACTGATGTGGACTACAGTAAGCAGAACGCGGTTACCTATAAGACGGTGAAATTGTCTCACGTACCACTTGAAAACCACATTAGTCCTGATTTGGCACAAAACCGCTGCGAAAAACCCGTATACCGGCGATGTTTCTCTGAAGTCAATACACCATCTCCAGAAGGCAAGACTATTGTCAATCGCAGGAGCATGGTTGAAACAGATCTCCAAAATAATTTATTATTGAAATCTCCACTGAACAGCGATAATACTGGTCAAAGTAAGTCTGGATTGCGATATTCCTATATCGGAATCACTGCACCTCGTTTGGAGACGCCCGATGGTCAACAAACACCCCGCAGACAATTACCAATAGTGCCAAACAACGAGCAAAAGGATAACTGTGTTAGGCCCGTGTCTTATCTGCCAGGCAGTCAGAAATCGTCTAATCAGTCGTCGGTTACTACCACTCCGGACTCGTTGCCTGATATTAATGTTATCAATCCACTGACAGAGGTAAAGTCATCCCATAAATGGCAAGACGTAGATCCCCCAGCTGACTGGCCTTTAAAGGAAACGTGGCCGGTGGATGGTGAATCGAAGAAAACCCCATTGGAAAAATGGCAGAGTGAGACGCCTACTTTGGAGGCAAGAAACGGAATGCAGGAGAAAAGGGAACTGGATCGTATGTGGACATGTATTAAGTGTTCGTATGCGTATAACCCTATCTGGTCAGAGAGCTGTGATATATGTAATTCGGTGCGTTCCCCGCCGTCATTGACAGAACCGAGTTTAATAACTGTGACGAAAGACAGCGTCAGGTACTCTCCGCCAAAGGATGGACCGAAAGCGACTTTGGCTACCCTTGATCAGGATCTAGATGACGACTTGGAACTGGCGGGGGTGGATAGTCCTAGCGAAGAGATTGGGGATGGAGTCGGTGAAGACTGGAAATGCAAGAAATGCACTTTGGTAAGTTATATAGTAATTTTAGTACTTGTTTAGGTTTAGCCAGTTCTTTAAAATCAGCTACTTTTCCCTTTTTTTAAATTGATCTGAATAGCTTCTTTGGAATACATATTGTTGATGCGAGCAATTTCCAATAGGATATAACCGGAGGACCAGTCCTGGTTTTATAAGTAAGCCGTATAAGCCGCGACCTAGGGGCGGCAGATTTCAGAGGATAAACGTCAAACACGTCCACTGGTTTTCTCATGTTTTTTTTTACTTTCAATAAATCCCCTTTACTGCAAATGGAAAATTGTTATTTTTGAAAGGTATGTACATGGGGCGGCGGAAATAAAGTGGCCTACACTCATAAAAAATATAAATCCGGCACGGCGGAGGACGCATGTTTAACAGCAAAACTGATGGGAACATTCACAGCGATATTACAAAGCACATAGATTGTTAACTTAGTTTTTGATCAGAAAGGAATGCCGAATCCACAAAAGATTTTTAATTGTTTTCTATAGGTAAATAAAGCTCGTAGTTTGGCATGTGTCGTTTGTGGCGGTTCAAAACTACGGAGTCTAGCCCATGGAATCGAGACTACACTGCGGAAAGGCGAGTACTGGCAGTGTCCACAGTGCACACTCAAAAACAAAGTCCAATCTTCGCAGTGTGTGGCATGCAAGACGTTTAAAAATTTACTCCTCGTCCCGAAGCCTAGTCCTGGTTAGTGCACTTCTTAAGTACGCCCAGAGAATTTTACTATGAATGATGAATAATATCTTTATTGCAACAATACAATTGGCGAACAATGAAATTAAATGAAAAAACGACTTTATTGCAAAGAAAAGGCGAACAATAAGACTATAAAGTCTTTTTTTCATGTTAACCATAGGTAATAGCAGTATACATAGTAATATAACTTAATTTATGTATGGAATATAAAACGGAAGGGAAAAAAAAGATAATAGTGAAGGAAGGTATTGGAGGGAAAAGGGGGAGGGGGTCCATTGTTTGTACCGCTACGAGGCCAGATAACAGGGTTTAGGTGCTACCGAAAATATAGCCATTGCTATGTAGTTTTTTTAAACTATGTGAGTACTATTGTATTGCAGTCTCCAGTTCTTTAAGAACAAATCGAACACCCCCAATACACATGTTTTGTACAAAAATTAGATTGTCTCTTAAAAGTATAAGTTAGCCTAATAGCTCATACACCTTTCTTACGTAATTCGATTACAGTTGATTTCAATAATTTTTTAATTTAGTAATTTTGTATAAATTATGATATAGGTACAGTATATACTCCGAGGGTGGGTTTTACGCATTTTGATTAGATTTTGCAGACCAAGAATTAATTAAATCAGCTCAAACAGGGGATCTGGGGCTCTCCCCCGTAGGAAGATAGAAATAGATAAGTCTTTGTGCCATTTTCCTGACTTGACGTGCACATAAATAAGTTGTTATATTGCCGCTATAAGTCGGCTCACTGTTCGTAATTAATTTCAAACCAGACCCCGAGCTTTTCTACGACGAGTGAGCTGAGACCTCTAATGGTGCGAAGGAACTTCGTCGTGAAGTCTTTATGAAATTATAAAGAATTAAAGTAATACTTAACATATCTATTATAAATTAAGTTATAATATGGTAGACTTATCATTGATGTCTCTACCATTTCATCGTATAACTTAATTTATAATAGATAAGTTAAATATCTACATAATAGTCTCCTCAAAACAAAAATCACATCAATTTTTAATGCAGAAATGGAGGAAAACTGACAAGTGGAATACCCGCCTTAAGATCCCCTGAGTCCTGATCAATGTGTGTGCACAAAGCTGGAGCCCATATATTTTGCTTTCATATTTGCTATGAGTGGATGCGCCAGAAAAGGCTCCGCTTGTTTAGGGGCGGAGTCAGCAATTTTAAATAGCAAAAAGAAATTTTAAATAATTTTCTCAAAAATGGCTCTAACTATTTTCTTTAAGCTTTCCTCAATTATAGACCTCAAAAAATGAGCAGTACATCTGGGAAAAGTAAACACTTTTGTGTTTTACTATTATAAGAAGACCTAATTTTCAATTGAACGCCAGTTTGAGTGAAAGTTTTACCGTCTGCTAACGGCAAAATTATTTACTATGGCTATAAGGATACGGGTCGAATGTTGAAATCTGTCCTTAACAATTTTTGTTTATTAGGCAAGGTCAAACAAGCTTCTGACTCGGGCTATGCCAGTTTCGGCGCATAACTGCCTGTGTTATACAAATAAGGCATTAACTTAATAAAAGTAGGTTTTTCACAGTAAGTAGGCATGATATTTGCAAAAGTAGGCTACATTGTCGTTATCATAAAACCAGAAATATTCCTATCTACTCCCATCTAATCACCAACTTTTGTAATTGTATGACTCAGACTAGGCCTACTGTTTTTTATTTTCCTGCTTAAGTCCCAAAGAGATATCAATTAAAAGTAGACTGCTGGTGTCAAAAGCTAGGTGTTAACTTTGCGTCCTTATCCATGGCGATTAGGCGGCACCGTATTCCACCGACTAATTTGCTTCAATCGTGGTGCCGACGTGGTAGCAGACATCATTAATAAGTCTCTGCCATATTTTAAGGAGACTATTATGTAGATACTTAACTTATCTATTATAAATTAAGTTATAATATGGTAGAGACTTATTAATGATGTCTGCTACCACGTCGGGACCACGATTAGTGAAGCAAATTGGCCAGTGGAAAAGCCACCTTAGGTTAGTGCTTAGTGTCATTTGTCCAAGTTAATGGCTGCTTACAATGGGACATTTTGGGATATCGTATCGTTTCGCTTCTTAAGCGCGATCTATGAGCTACTGTACGTCAGTCCAATATTGAATACCAGTCGCAAATCACTAACAGTTTAAGAATTTAATGCATGTATGGAATAAAACTCAGAAGGTTCAAGTATTCATTAATGAACACAATTTCACAAGTTTCTTTTATTGTCTAATAATATTAGCTCTTCTATATTATATATTATATTACCTCTTCTATATTTTCTGTTCATCAATGATCATACGGTTTTTCTTCCTAAGTTATTGAAAGAATTGTTTGTTATTTTAGGAGCTGTATCTAGAAGTCCTTCACCGCGTCAAAACAGAAATCCAGGCCTCGTCAGACATCATCCCTCCGGTGCCATTCCTAAACAACGCAGCCAAGCCTCAAATGGGCGAAATAGGGCCGCTCCGGTTCAGAGGCAGCCCTCCGCTAGAACCTCGCGACTTCCAAACATCAATAAAGAAGTCATTAGCGAGGTACATACACAATGAAATAAACTGTTTCAAAGATCTTTTACAGATATCAGCCCTACTTATATGAATACATAGAAGCCCTGAAATGCAAGAAAATGATGCAATCTCCATAACAGAGCAGCATGAGTGTACATGGCAATGCAGCAAGGCTGATCATGGCGGTTTTAATACCGGGGTTAATATAATACCATGTCACGTGATGGTATTAATTCAAATGTTTAAAAAAATGAACAGCTAATTTCAGAATTTTTTAATTTTTGATGTTGGTAATCGTCGGAAGAGTGCTAAGCGCGGAAAATTATGTCTATTTAAACAATAATTTTTTCTGCCTTCGATTTAGACAATTTATTTATAATCCTTAAGACCAAACCGGAGTGGGTCACATGACTGGCCTGGAAATGTCTTTGCAGGGGGTTCGTAATATATGTTTTAAACCGCAGGGGCATAGTAAAAATCGATAGAAGGGTATAGTATACGCGTAGATATGCCTACACTATTGACTGAACCAAAAATTACAATTACATTAGGTCTAAAATTTGTGCATGAAGCAATTAAAAACATAACTTTTAGAACATTTTTAAGTGCCCCACAGGGAAGAAAAACCTCCAACTTTTGTAATGAAATGCACTTCAGTCACAAGCTCAACACTTAATTTGACAGTAAAGCGCCAGTAATAGGTAAAACTGCAATTATTTGAAATAATACAAGTCAAATACGCAACAGGTACATGACGCGGGGCTTTGTTTATAAAATGGATATTCAACCATCTCGTGGCTGGAGACCGCTATCAACATGGCTGCTAGTGTAGCCTGAACAAGCTAAGTACGGAGTTTTTGACCGGGTCCAGGTATCCGCTTTGCTATGCTGCAATGTGTAAGACTTCGATATTTTTTGCGTTGGTAGGTACTTATCTCTGATAGTTGGCTTTTGGTTAACGGGTGCCTCGTAAGGCTTATTATGGCTCCCACCGCTCCAGTTCTATTACATTTCTATGTATTCAACACTCAACGTTCAAGGTCACAACTCTCCGGCTTGGCCTTAATATATTAATTCAAAATTAAAACTTGTTTATTTCTAGGGCGTTATGTGTTTATATTTGCTATTTATATTTGCTACGGCAGCGTCGCGTCAGTTCAGTTCTTCAGTATCGCCAATATCACAATTTAAAAAGTTCTGAAATTTGCTGTTCATTTATTTTAAACAATTGAATTAACACCATCACGTGACATGGTATTATATTAACCCCGGTATTATAATCGCCATGATCAGGCTGCTGAAATGCAAGAAAATGATTCAATCTCCATAACAGCATGAGTGTACATGACAATGCTGGTCATAAAAGAAACACAAATACCGTAGTCTCTTCTATTTTTTCTGTTTCATTATAGGAGGCATTGTATTTAAATTATTTTAAGGACGACAACAGACTTAGGCTTGTTTGTGATGTGTTGGTATATTGTGTACTGTGCGAGATGTGTGAGTTAGCGTGAAGTAACAAAATGCTGTCAGGAGCGCTCTGGGCAGCGAGTTTGCACAGGGACCGTCTAAATTTGTTTTGTATTGTTCGGCATTTATATTTTTTTACTTTTAAAAAAAGGTTAATCGCGTACAAACAATTAAATGAATATATCCGATTAACCTCTTCAATCGCCTCACTAAGTAACCTAATACCTAGGTGCTTGTGTCGAGTTACGACACGCCTCTGATAGCAAAACTCGCACAAGTATAAGCACGCTACCACCTTGCCAACGAAGTCGCTAAATATTTATATAAACATTTAAATATGCCTACTTAGATTGTTTTACCTACTGTAAGTTACGAGCTTTTTTACTGATCTAATCACTAATATTTTTAATTGCAAAGTAAACTTGACTGTGTTTTAGATTGCACCACTGGTTGTTTTATGTAGTTTATTGTAGCTTTTCATAGAGACTGTGCGGCACATGGTATTGTTGAATACCTGAAATCTTATTATTGTAAATAACTTATTGTGACATTTTGCATTTGTATTTCAGACTGGCAGAGGGGATAGCTCAGTAATTACCACTACGTGGCACTGTGTTCTGTGTACTTTTGAAAACAGTACGGATGCGGTGGCATGCGAGATGTGCAACAGTTCCAGATGCCTCTCATCGTCAGTATCGTCTGTCGAGAGCAACAGGTACGTTACGTACAACTTACAAACACTAGGCACTACTAAAGTATTAGAGCCGCTCCCACCGCCTTGGATATAGCTACGGAAAGTGGAATCGCTAGAAGCCGTCATGCGTGGGATTGAGATTCCATATTCCGTAATTTTACCAACGATGAGGAAACTCTAGAAGTTACTTTGTCGGTGTTGAGAAATGAATGTGGACTGCCATTGATTTTTGGTTTTGGCGAAACATTGTCCCATACTTTGTCCTTACCTTGTTATCTCTTTATTCAGTTAAAAAAATTTTACTTCGTTATGGCATAATTAGGTAACTTTTTTTTGTTTAATTTACATAGTCATACTTTTATGTCAATTTAGGCTCGATGCGATGGACATACTAGCAATGTGTTTAGCTTCTGGTGTAGCGCCACAGGTACGAAAGTCCTGTCCGCCCATGACTACCATTTTTTTTTTCAAAATAGTGCGTCAGTTCTCCGGCGGCTCAGGGAGTACCAGATGGGGTATGGGTGCCTTGATCAACTCCTGTGGGTCTTGAATACAATATTCAACATTTAAGAATATTAGGAAGTTATTTAAAATTATATCATATATTGTTTCTTTTTCCATTAATGTAAAGGTACAATTTTACTTCCTCTGTATATTTTCAGCTTTTTCCTTATGATCTGTACAGAGTATTCTGTCCCAAGCAACATGCACCATCTACTGTATTAATCTTTAATCTTGTACAATAGACGTACTTACTTCTTACTTCTTAGTACAGGGCTTCCAGCTCAGGTGATGCCGACTGCCTGATGTCTCAGAAATGCCCTTGACGCTAGTGCCCACATGTTTGGCGTGCATAGGATCTCAATAGACGTAACTGAGTTCCTATTTATTTTCTAGGTCGATCATTATTCGATCACCTACGGCAGGTGAGCCTGCGAGGGGCAGCCGTCTTGAGGCACATCGGAAAGCCAGTGAACTTATGGAAGATCTCAGACATGGGGAAGAAAAACAGGCTTTGGAGAAGTGGCAACGCATTGTACGCTATTGTAAACAGGTACTTTATAGACTTTTTTGTTATAGAGATAAAATCCACAAAGGGAAATAGGATAGGTTATGCAAAGCCTCTCCGACCTGGCGATTAAATTGATTTTAAAGGCTCAGCATAGTATCTCTACGATCAAATATCAAGCTACCTTTGGAATGTTGATCGTATGTATGTATCTGTGTGATTATCGCAGATTTACGACGCCAAGCGTCAGCATGAACACCACATCATTAAGGAGCTCTCGACTGATGTTTCCATCCCAAATAATGTATTTTTGTTTCAGACGAAAGAACCATTTGTTGATGATTCGTTTCCTCCAGCACCAAAGTCTCTGTACTACAATCCGAGTGACAATAAAGATAACCATGTGGCTCAGTGGCTTCGACCACATCAGATCGTCATGGACAATGACGGAGGTTTAGATTGGGCCGTTTTTCGCACACCAAAACAGAGCGACATTTCCCAAGGTAGCTGTAAAAGTTGTCATAGATACACGTAATCACTACATGCAGATGTGGCAGAGGGAGAGATGTTCATTTAGACCTAGGCTGGCCCACCCACTCTTGTATTGTAGCTGGTTCAAATCTATATAAAAAAAATTATTGTAATTTAATAGCATATTAGTAGCTTTAGAGATTGTTAATGAACCTTTGTAACGATTAATTGCCAACTGCCCAACTATGAGGAATCATGTGGCTGAAACATTGGGTATGATGAACAGGTTATCACCAACTGAAAGTGTGGTAATTCAATCAATCGATCATGAGGCCTGCATCCATAAAAAAACAATTTTCAAGTCAGCCAATATTTCTCTCTTTTTAGGTATTCTGGGCAACTGCTGGTTACTGAGTGCTCTAGCGGTTCTTGCAGAAAGAGATGATTTGGTAGAACGCGTGATGGTGACTCGTGAGTTTTGCGAAGAAGGCGCTTACCAAGTACGCCTTTGCAAAGACGGCAAATGGCAGACTGTACTTGTTGATGATCTCCTACCCTGTGACAAACGGGGTCATCTTGTTTATTCTCAGGTAACTGTGACAAACCAGTAGAATCCGGGATGATAGGCGGGGTTTCCACCGACCTCTCATTGCAGAATGCAAATGACATTGACGTGGTGTTTTACTCTATGCCATAGTTAAAATTGATCAATGATCATAGAGTAAAATCACAAACTAAAATTAAAAAAATGACGTCATGGGATATATTAAGTACAAACATTTTAATAGATTTTTTTAAAAAGAAAAATTCAAATTTCCGTCAAAGTCATTTGCATTCTGCAATGAGAGGTCGGTGGAATACCCGCCTAAGTCTTGAATGTCTGCTACCACGTCAATGTCTTTGCATTCTGCAATGAGAGGTCGGTGGAAACCCCGCCATAGGCTGTGGTCGTTCTGAAAGCTTTCAGCCGTGAAAGCCTTTGTATTTGTCTCAGGTAACTACTAACTTCGCCACCATATTCAAACAAGTAGATTTTTTTTGCTAAATGTAATTAGATTAACTCAAGATTAACTTGGCATCGTTTATCTGCTCTTCTAAATTTGAGTTGAAGACTCTCTTATGTAAATAATAAGATACGAAAATTCCCCATTTTCCTTTGCAGGCAAAAAGAAAACAGTTGTGGGTTCCTTTAATCGAAAAAGCAGTTGCGAAGATCCACTGCTGCTATGAAGCGCTGGTGTCTGGGCGCGCCATTGAAGGTCTGGCTACCCTGACTGGCGCTCCATGCGAAAGCGTCCCCCTACAGTCGTCCTCGCTGCCTTCAGAAGATGAACTGGACAAGGATCTCATTTGGGCCCAGCTGTTGTCTTCGAGACAGGCCGGATTCCTCATGGGGGCGTCCTGCGGTGGAGGGAATATGAAGGTCGATGAAGAAGAATACCAAAGGAAGGGCCTTCGTCCCAGGTATGTGTAAAGAATACTGGTTCAAATAGAGATTTAGTATTTCTGGGAGGAAACTGAGAATAGTTAGTTTCCAGACTAGTCACTTATTATAATTCCCATTCTACACTGCATCGTTGAACCAATCAGGACTTTTTTTTACCAATCACAGTTCCAAGTGCTAGGTTTGCACATTTATTTTACTTTACAATCGATATTCATTGATATCTACTTTAATAGAAATTAAAAAAATGAAAAAACTATAAATTACAAACATGAAATTGTAATACATTTCAGGCATGCTTACTCCGTGCTCGATGTCGTGGACGTGGGTGTAAGGTTGCTGCGCTTGCGCAACCCCTGGGGCCATTACTCTTGGCGTGGCGACTGGTCCGACAACGCTCCTCAGTGGACCCCCGAACTCCAAAACCGTCTAATGCCACATGGTGCATCTGATGGAGTTTTCTGGATTTCCTTCGATGATGCACTGAAGTAAGTAGTTTGTGTTTTCTGCTGCAATACTACTGAAACGTAAGGTTTCTTCCCACTTCCACAATGTTTTTTTTTTTTTTTTGCTTTCTTATACGTAGTATATAGTACGATTTTAGTGGATTTACACGTTTTGAGGTACCAAGAACCCAAAAAAACTGGTACGAGTGAACCCGTAGATGCTTATCAATTAGGATAGGTACTTTAATAGTTCCGTGGTAAATAATTGTCCTAGGGTTAAATTTCGAGTTTCCCTATCCCAAGGCACTGAATTGATCGATGGAACGATTGCATGGGCAAGAATGGGCAGACCACTATAATACAACACATTTTCATGAACAATGACAAAAATAATAATGTTTTTGCGGAAACTTCCTATCGATGCTTCTAACTTCAGGTAGGTTTTAGGTGTTAAAATATATATGTAGGAACAAAACCGAACGGGTTGCTTTCCCCTGCGATTGGAAAAAAATTCGAAAATGACCCTGAGTGACGAGAAAGTCTTGCAACCTTGTTTACAAATGTAAAACTGTCTTACCCCTCCACCCCGCCCCTGAATAATAATACCGAAATGAGCATCTGGTAATAGTGACTAAAAAAGCTCCGGCAATCAAGATGTTTGAACGTGTTAAAATTTTTATAAGAGTCTTTGTATATTTTTTTATGTTATTAACTGCCGACTTACTGTAAGCACTTTTTATTTTCAGGTACTTCGACTGTATTGACATCTGCAAGGTTCGAAATGGTTGGAGCGAAGTACGCCTTCGCGGAACACTGCCTCCTCTTTCTTCTTTAGAACATCTTTCTTGCGTTCTTCTCACCGTTCTGGAACCCACCGAAGTAGAATTTAGTCTTTTCCAAGAGGGCCAAAGGTATGTAATAGATAAGATTTAAAAGTGAATAGCAACCCTTTTTAATTGGCAGGTGCTACAGGAAGTTGGAAATTTTCCTTACAGTATTTTGGGTGAAGGTACCACTTCACAAGTTTAAAAATAGGCACGAAAAGGAAATTTGCCGAGTAATCCCTGCATTTCTATTGTAGCTGTCATTTTTTCCTTTGACAGAAATTCGGAGAAGTCGCAACGTTCTCAATTAGATCTGTGCGTTGTTGTGTTTCGAACGCGCAGTCAAGCTTCGCCAGAAGTGGGCAGACTAGTCGAGCACAGCAAGAGACAAGTTCGTGGCTTTGTAGGCTGCCACAAGATGATGGAAAGAGACTTGTATATTCTCGTTTGCCTTGCTTTCAATCATTGGCATACTGGTAAGTTGAATATTTCTCTATGCCGTAAGAAGTGTTGAAATTCATTGTTTATTTTATTTTTGTGCCTTGATATAGTGCTCACACGGTACGCTATTTTTTATTGTTTAGGAATGGAAGATCCCAGGAGCTATCCGGAATACATCTTGGCAATTCACAGTTCTAAGCGTTTGCTCGTGGAACAGGTCGCACCTCCTGACTATGTTCTTGCTGATGCCATTATAAGCCTGACCTTGGCTAAAGGGCTGCGACATGAGGTAACAGCTTCGATTGTATTAGCGTAGGTATTGGATTTTCAGCCAAAAACATAGATGGCCTAGTATTGTATAGCACTTGAAAGAAGGTTATCAAGTTTTCTGCATATCAGCTGGGAGTAATACACCGCCCCTGCCTTAGTTTATTTCGGTTTTGGTGGCGTTTAGCAGGGTCCAGGCGTAGAGGGTCGGGAGAAATTTTTAAATTAAAGATTAACTGTCAATGCCTTGACATCTACCACTCAAAGGATTTAAACCTTGTCTAAATTAGAATACTAAAACAATATGCATTTCTATTATTGCGATGATGCATAATTTAAGTGCTACCTTTAAATCTAGGTGAGAGTTTATGTATTCACTATTGACATTATAAAATTAACTTTAAAAGTCAGTTTATTTAAGATAATGTTTCTTTTAAAAGTAACTTTAACAGTATTATAGATTTCTACTTTATTTTAGTTGTAGAATATTCAAATTTTGGTTATTTCGATTTAAATATTGGAAGTTTTATTATTAGTGTAGGTTTTTTTTAATGTGTTAAAATATGCGCGGGAAATTCAAATAAATAAATTATTAGTATATGCAAGAGAATGGTTGTATTGTTGAATAATTGAAGGAAATACTAAATAAACAATAAAATGTACATGTAGAATTTTGAAATATTATAAGAATTTTAATTAATATGTCAGCATCTAAGGGAGAAAAAATAAAAAAAAACAAAAATATTAATTAATCAATTTGACTCTCCCGCGCATTTTGCACTCATTTGTTTAAAACAATTTAATAAACCCCGGTATTATAATAATCCCAAGTCGCCATGATCGGGCTGTGGTCCATAGCGGAAGTATACTGCCAATTTGTCACTGAGGTTGGCTATATTTCAGGGCAGAGAAGGCATGACTGCTTACTATCTGACAAAAGGATGGGCTGGATTGGTGGTGATGGTTGAAAATCGCCATGAAAATAAATGGATTCACGTCAAATGCGACTGCATGGAAAGCTACAACGTCGTGTCTACGAGAGGAGAGCTCAAGACCGTCGACTCTGTACCTCCACTTCACAGGTGTGAATTGTGTTATAATTCTTTCTTTCCTGGAAATATAATATTGCCTATGGTGGAGCGTGCTGTTCGATTTCTGTTCAGATAAGGTGGATTTTTCCAGTTATACGTCGAAATCCATCGAGTAGCTTGCCCACGAATCGACGAACAGACAATAAGCCTTTTTTTGATTCCTGGGACCTCAAAGCGTATAAATTCGTTGAAATCTCGGTATCGAAAATTTTGACCATCACAAAGCTTCCTTTATACTAGCTTATAAACAAGAAAGCAATAATTTATTATTTATCGTTATGTTTCCTTTGCTTGCAGGCAAGTAATCATTGTTTTGACTCAATTAGAAGGAAGCGGAGGATTTGCTATTGCGCATCGACTGACGCATCGTATATCCCCACTCGCCGGCCTGTTGGACTGGGGTCCTCCGAATGAAATGCATTACCCTCCCATTGACGGCCAGATTGACGGACTGCATTCTCCACGGCTCATAACGTGAACACTGCCTTGATCAGTTTTATGACTCTAGCAGCTGCCATATTACGTAAATTGTCTAAAATCAATGACTTGTAGTATAAAGACTGCTTATGGTGGCAAAGCTTTACAGACTAAAAATTACTTCTTATTTTCTTCTTCTTCCTCTTCCTTGTTAGTGCCGCGTGCCCAGCGTGATGGGTCATATCGGACCTATTTCTTATACACCACCCGGTCGGTCGCCAAACTAAATTAAAAAAATTACAAACATAAAGTTAGCATGAAAACAAGATTCTTATTGTTCGCCTTTTAGTATGTTGAATAATTTCATCATTTCATTTCATAATTTACTCATCCAAAAAAGAATATTTCTGACGTTTTGTCTATATTTTCTTTACATAATATATAACAATTAGCACTTTAATTGAAAATAAAAGGAAAATATGTCAGCAGAAGTCATTGACGAGATCAAACGAAAAATGCTGGTGTTACTTTAAATTTGGCTGTATGCCGGAGTTAAAAAGGGTCTATCATGTTTTTCCTACAATAAACAATTGAAATATATCAAAGAAAATGGTACCGCAACTAATCAGATGCCCGTCACGGTTCAGTTCATATGGCATAAGCAGCCTATGTACTGTACGTCATTATTTAAAATGACTGATAGCCTAAAAGGAGAGAACCTGACTCTTAAATACAAAGCATTTGGAACAGCACAAGTAGTGTAGTTGCAAGAGTTCTGACGATCACCCGAAAGAATTTGAATCCCACGCGTGCTACGTTTTCTGGTTATACTTTGTAAGCATTGAAAGCCAAGCTAGTTGAGTGTAATAGTAACACTGATGCAGCTTGTTTGATTCAGTAATTGAACAAAGATGCATTATTTATATTTCTAATAACGATGATTTTACGGTACGCTCATGTGCGTTCAAATGTCTGTTATACCTGTCAAACTAGTCACTCCTTTGGCTATCAGATCCTGTTTTTTTGTTGTGTTCTGTGGCCATAATGTGTCTCATGTCCATAACTACTTTTAATTTTACCCTTGGTATGTACTGTATATGTGTTTCCCATACATTTGTTAATTCTAGGTAGACAAAGACGTTTAGAATGCTATTGGCCATTATTTTCTTAGTTTGTCTCATGCTGACTTGCCCGAGATATGCGCTACCGCTTGCTCTTGCCGCTACTTGCATTCCGTTGTGCAGTTTCCTGCAATGGACGCATAACATAATATAACCTTGTTTAATTGTCGACAAAAAATATTTGGCGCAATTTTTGTGTTACTTGGCTAATAATTTCATTTCTTACAATAAAAATAATGTTATTTGCATCAGTGTTCGCGACATTTATCAAAAATAAGTTAATGCTGGAGATTATTAAACATAAGAAAGTTATATGCTAGATATATTAATATGGAAATGCTTTTCGGCTTTAGAGTAAGATCAGCAGCCTGATCGAGGCGATTATAATACCGGTATTTATTTAATCCCCTGGTAATAAAAATGTAAACAAGATAATTTTATAATGGAAAGTGCCATTCAAAATTTGTTTGAATACATTTTTAATACCAGGGTATTATTTAAACCCCGGTATTATAATCGCCATGATCAGCCTGCTGAAGCTCGGAAGTATATACTTAATTTCATTTCTTAATCAAATACAACGTATAGTACAATAATACTTTTTCTCGATTAAACATGAAAGCACACCAAAATCTGTAGATGATGCGGTGAGTTACCAGAGGACTCTCATATTTAAATAAAAACTATAGTAACTTTTATTTTTTAAATTATGATGATGTTACGAACACCGAAATTGGCCAATTTTATAATTACATCTTTGCAAAATCCCATCAAACTTTCAACGGTATTAATGTGTGGATTTTATTTGGCTTCAATCGATTAACTACATAAAACGAATAGCCTATTGTATAGGTACTGAATAAGTTAACCCGCTATTTATATAAATGCTAGAATAAAAATAGGTACCTACTGTACTTTTTATAAACTTTCCATTCACGTGGCCGAAAGGCCGCCCCTGGAAAAACATTGAACGTGCGTACGCTGACCTTTAATAACTCGTATATATTTCTTACCAACAGTTTCAATTTTTATTATTTGTGATAATATGCTAAATTTAGTTATTTTTTTAACTATTCAAGACTGAGCAGTGAGATGGATATTGATTATTTGAGAATATTAACTCGGCTTCTGTATCCATTCGCCTCAGGACCTCAGCATTAGGGCTACTATCTCTCCAGGATATGCTCACCATTCGTCTGTATACCCGCATTTCAAATGCACTGATTCTGTTCTGCTTAGCTTGTGCCAACGTCCATCCCTCCATACTTTATGGAACGATTGGAAACACATAACATTTCACCATTCGCAATCCAAGGTACTATCGCAGATTCCGACACCGGAGTACTTTCTGCATTTTGACGAAGACATTTCGAGCTTGTTCAATGCTGCTGCGAATTTCCTGACTCACCTCCCACTCACTGTTTACAATGCATCCGAGGTACCGGTGTTGTTTACATTGTACTACAGGCGTACCATCCAGAACAATATTGGGATTTATCTCTGCCCTCTTACTGACAGCCATCACTTGAGGCTTCTGCCCCTTAATTAAGATGCCAGCATTTCAGCCTGCTACACTTATTTAGTTTAATAACGACTGCAGTGATGCAACTAGCACAGTGTCATTTGCATAACGCAGATCTAAACTTTACTGCCGTCAAAATCCGTAAACCCCCAGTTTTTTTCAAAACTATGATCCCCCGGTCTCACCTTTTTGCAGTTATATGAATCTGCGTCTGCAAAAATGTAATCTTTACTGCTATCAGAAATCGTAAACTCCACTATTCTACAGCTACTTTTTCACAAACTTTCCTCCTACTGAGCCTCGCACCAATATTTCGCAAATATACAGACATACATAACACCCCATCCCCAGTGGAATCCTGCATACGCGCCTGATACAATATCTACCTAATAAAAAGGTATCATCACGCTGATCCTATAGGTATCTCTAATTCTCTCATAATAATATTTACTTTCAGGAGTCGGCAAAAATCTAATTATCTACAAATTTACCTCTTCTGCATATAAAGAACTCGGGTCTTGCAGTCTAGTCACAAGTTTGATTTTAATGTTATTTTGTGCTCAATGTTGTCCCATTTCTTTGATTTTTGCTCTCTTTAGCATACTGGTACTGTAAGATATTTTTAAGCTATACTTTTTGTACCTTAATAGTGTTAGAACCTCCTTAATTAGCTAGCGACCCTATATTTTTAATTTTAGAGCCTACACGTAGTAAGTCTGAGTCTTGCTGTCTTTCAAAAGCCAGAAAAAGAAAACTTAATTCCAATATTTAAGAGGATGTGGAACGTAGATATTGGTCACCCCTGGATTATTCGGTTATTATTTCTTATTTAATTTTTACGTAAGTAATAAAGATTTCGTCTATGGAAGTTGTAGAAGGCTACTTCACACACTATATCATAGAGCCTTTTTAATTTTTGGTGTTGAAATTATTTAATGATTATTGTGTAATTAAATTATTTGACTAAAAGGAGGACTAAAATGTTACGCATTGTAAAGTTCATGGAGAATTCATGGGGCACCAAAAAGTAAAAATACCATAAACTAAATCTTAATAGCTGACTAAACGGAATTAAATAAAAACCTGAAACTGACTGATTTTTGCGTGATCTAGGGGTGACCAATATCTAATATACGTCCCATATCCTCTTAACTGTTGTGAGCTTTTTATTTAAAAAGTGATTGTCCAGTTCAAAAATGCATGCTAATTTTTTTGCAGAGTATTGTCTTACACAATAATTTAAACCATTATAAATTAGGCCTGCCCCTTTGGAAAGCTGTTCGAGACTTATTTTCTTATATGTCGTTATACTTGTATTTCGTGTAGGCATGTCATTTAAGAAATTTAAATTAAAAAAAAAAAGTGTAATGTAGAAAGTGTACAGTTTGTCTTGATACTTGGAAATGGAAAGACTATAGTGATCACAGTTGGGTTTCGACATAACAATTGGCATTTCATTTGTTTAGAATTTATTATAGATTACATATTAGTGTAGGCAATGTAGGTTTTCATCAGGATCGTAAACTTTATTGTGTGTTTTCCAAAGATAATGTGTTCAAGATCGTGAAGTTTGTTGCGAGTGAGATGTGTGTAATGGTATTAAATAGTGAAAATATATAGATCGTATAGCAAACATGCATGTATACTATATAACCTGAAGTAATTTTAAACCTCCTAAGCTAGGCTATCTGGCTAGGCTTTATTCTACTCATACTGGGAAATTGAAGATAGAGAAGGAATAGGCTAGGAAAAATGAAATTACTCGTGACTTCGTGGTATTTCATTTTAATAAACAAACAAAAACTTAGTGTTTTAGCAAAACTTGTTATAACTACAATAACTAGAATTAGTAAAACCCAAATAATCGTTTAAAAAAAGGGTTTTATACTAACACCAGTGGGTTTCTTAAACAAAGTTAATTTTTTAATTATGATAATTTTGGGTTTTACTAATTCTAGTTATTGTAGTTATAACAAGTTTTGCTAAAACACTTATGTTTTTGTTTTTATTTGTTTATAAGAATTAGGATATTATTTCGTAACATGGCCTAGAGCCTAGCCACTGATTGATGAAAAGCGAACCTTAGAACTGTGTAGTAGTAGTATGGTTGGACACAGTCCCAGGCCACGCTGTGGGCCCATAGGACTGTGGACCTCCTGATTATAGTGGATTCCGAACCACTTGGGAAACACAGTGAAGTCACACGATTAGTTCGGAGGTGACCAGGACAAGTCCTACCATGTTTCCCTACCGGCACTGTGCACACGACCAAAGTTATCTGCAGCTTTGAACCTGCTCTGGTCCGCTGGATTCAACTTGGTATGGCGGCCGGCTCTTAGAACTGTGTAGTATAGAACCTTTTTTTTATTAAAAAGTTTAATCGCATACAAACAATTTAATGAACGTATCCGATTGACCTCTTCAGTCGCCTAACCTCTGTAGGTTAGTATACGTATTGAGTTACGATACGTCTCCGATCGCATGACGTATATATATATGCCTAAAAAGATGAATTCCATAAGACAACTAAGACTTCATTCAAAAACGACGTAGGTCAAAGGTAGGCTACATTGCTATAGATAAACATTTTTTAACTATGGCTGAGAATAATCGCATATGTTGGAACCAGGAAACGTAGACCTACACTATTAGTCTGCTGCCTTCAGCTGGACTTTATCGCGGCATGCAGGCCTGAAATCGGCAGCCCATTAGTTCTGCACGGCCGCCTTGATCAATGGTTCGGCAAATTTTTTCAGTCGCTCGAATGTTAGATGAATCTTAATCGGTTCTAACTTGAGGAGTGCTGATTTATCATTTTATCGAATTATTATAATTTTGCTAAGTGCTTACATATTACGGCACTTCATGGTTTTCGGGTTTGCGCGTAGGTCTATATACTCGTTAACAGTACAAAATAGTGCTAGTACTTATAGCCCATGAATTCATACGTGTATGTTCCATAACTTACATATATATCTGTCAAGCGCGCTAGACTAGGCTAGCATTACTCTTATACTGCAGATGTATAGGCTGTTGCGAGAAAACAGGATACGTGTCCAGAATGCCAGATTTATATTTACAGGTATAGCTTATGGGCTATTGCCAATAATCTAAACGCCTATTTTCGAGTAATGGTGAGCCTTTTTTTCTTCTTGAAATGCCTCTTCTATCGAGGCAATTTGTACCTTGGCAGTGGCGGGTCCAGATGGGGGCCATCGCCACCACCCCCCCCCCTCCCGAGAAAAATTAGCATACACTATATAAAATAGGACATTCTAAACAAAAACCTTAGTATGGTAACATAAATATGGCTTCCATTTTTAAATTATAAATTTTACTGCTGTAAAAATCGTAAACCGCCACTATTTTGAAGTTTGAACTTAAATTTATAATTTTTTTCCCGGGCGTTCCTTTGTAAGCTTTAAAAAATCAATACTTTACTGCTGTTAAAATGCGTAAAACCCCACTATTTTGCCTTTATATTTTCCAATTTTTCTTTCGGAGGACACCCCGCCCCCCCCCCCCCCCCCCCCGTTTCCAGCAATTTGAATAAGCATTGTTGCTTCACTATTGCTGCTGTTAAAATGCGTAAAACCCCACTATTTTGCCTTTATATTTTCAGATTTTTCCCCCGGGGGAGAACCCCCATTGGTACCTGTCTGCATCAGGCGCATGGGTTTTTCAAGTAATGCACTGTAAATTAATGTGCCTTGTTTCGCTATAACAAACACACCAATTGCACAATCACTAAAAATTAATTTGGCTTGGTAGGCTACACCCAGGCGCGGATCTAGAATGAGACCAAGGAGGGGGTTAAGATTAAATAAGATTTTTTTTTTTTAAATAGGGCTGAAATATTGGGGTTTTACGCATTTCCAGAGCAATAAGGGGTCTATATTGTAGGTAATCAAATCTGTCTTGGACCCGCCCTTGTGCCTTGGAGACTGCTGCTCTAAAAAGGGAAGTCGTATGCTCTTGCAAAACCACCTCCTCATGGTGAGCCTATCGCCTACCTATGAAGGCTACCTACTTTTTAGTTACTATATGGAAAATAAAGACAATTTTCTTACTTTTCTTCTTATAGGTACAATAAGCCCGTTCGAATATCCATTTGGGTTCAATAGACCTAGGCTACTTAGCAGACTGAGCTGACTGCTGATAAGTATACCGAAGCATCCTCGGCCCTCGCCTTGGGCAAGAGGGCTAGACTGCACAAATTATGGAAAATGCCAGACTATTTCACTGTTAGAGTTGTTAGCCAATAGAGCAGTCTTTAACTACTTCCTGCCATGACAGATTTTCACAGAAATAAATAATATTTTGGAGGAAGAGAGCTTTGTTGACTTTGGCCATTTACAATTTGATATAGACAACATTGGTCACGCCCGGATGCTTTAATTGAAAGATTCATTTCTTTGATGCGAAATTTATGATTTTGCAACCATTAATAACTGTAAAAGCTATAGCATACTGCTAAAATATTGGCAGAGGAACAAGGCAATAGCCCGAATAGGCAAAGATCAATTAGGACATGTTGTAATAAAGTCAAATAAATTTACAGATATAGGTGCATACAGGGAAATAATTCATTCTTCTTACTTATATAGTGAGGATTGGCGATCATCGTGGCAATTTGGACCGTGGAGACTGCTTCTCTGAAAAGGCTAAACCACTGTCACAGGTTTTTAAACCAGGATGTTCTTCCTCCGCGAGCCCTAGCTCAGTCCTTCTTCCTTCTTCCCTTTGGACTATAACATGCAGAAGGCGATATTTTTTTCATTCTCATCACATGGCCGACGTATGTTAGTTTCCGTTTCTTAATCGTCAGCAGCATCCATTCGCCTCAGGGCCTGGACACACGATTTCACCAAGATATGAGCAGAGATATGAGTCTTGTGTATCTGTGGACGGAATAAATAGACGAAACGAGAGTTAGCAACACCATGGCTAGGACAATGGAAATTGCCAGTTAGCTATCTAATAGTTAGTTAGCTAGTAGTTAGCTATAATAAAAACAGTTAGGCCACATTTAATTGTATTTCGGAATTTATGAGAGTTTATCTGATTAGGAAAATATACAGTATAATTTGCAATATTTAATTATTGCTTTCCAATTTATACGTAGTAGGGAAGGAAAGCTTTGTGACGGTCCAAATTTTCGATTCCAAAATTTCAACGGAATTACACGCTTTGAGGTCCCAGAAACCCGAAAAAGTGGTTTTTACGAAATGTCTGCCTGTCTGTCTGTCGCTCTGTCTGTCTGTTCATCGATTTCCGGGTAAACTACTCGGTCGATAATGATGAAATTCGGCATGTAGGTTCACAAAAATCATACCTCGGGACCATTTTTTTTATATTTTGGGCTAACTCAATTTGGGGGGGTTTTATTCTCAAAAAACTCCAAAAAAAAGTCTAAAAAAGTGATTTCTCAAAAACGGCTCCAACGATTTCTTTTAAATTCACATGTATTGTAGTCGTTATTAATGTAGAAAAATTGGGGGGGGGGGGGTCGCTTGCCCCTTGATAGTTTGCTTCTGGGGGTAAAAAAATAAAAATAAATAAATTTTAATGAAAAATGACTAAAAAATAATTTTTCTGCGAAACCTTTCTATCGATGATTTCTACTTTCAGGTATGTTTTAGGTGTTAAATTGAGTAACGAAACCGTACAGGTTACTTGCCCAAAAAACTATTTGGTTTTGTGCAAAAAAATGTTTTTTTGAAAAAATGATAGAAAATTCACGCTCAAATGCATTGCGTGCTCTGCCATTATTGCTGTGTGGTAATGTGTTGGTCTGACCTATCTAGAATTTACCTCACCTCCAGTGACGTTAGATGGACAACCCCCCCCCCCTCCCCCCGAGATATCGGAAATTTAACCATAGGAAAATTATTTCCCATGAAATGACTAATTTTCTCTATCTACTAATTTTTATAATTTGAAAAGCATGTTCGAGTAAACTCGGAACGGTTCTATTTCATTATGCGGACCATCAACTACAACTGCAAATACTATATATTATACAGTAGCCTATATTATAATTATTTCTGTGAAACATGCTAAATCTTAATAACTCTAAAACCTTCTTAATATTCCCATCACTGCTGGAAAATAGGTTGAACCCAAGGCATTATTTCCCCGAGCGGTTTTTATTTTATTTTCACTTTCTCTACGGTTATTGCGAAATAAGGATTTTGGGAATAAAATGACGGGGTGTGAGGGGGAGGCGCGAGGGAGGAAGTACACAAGAAATAGATTAAATTGCTGGAAATGTTGGGTCGGCCGATATCTACAGCGTGCTGCTGCTGGATTTCTTGTTGCCCCCAAACCTATACACCTGGATGTCCAGAATTACTGAGGACCTGCCTTGTTTTGTATCTAAGGATTTTTGCTTTCCAATTTATAAGCAGTACCCCCAAGTTTCAAGAGGAGGGGCTGAGCACCAAATAAATAATTTAGAGACAATTTCGTGTTTTTTACGTTTCTTCGAATCAAAAAGATTGTACACTTGCGCGTGTGTGACGGTTATGTGTTTGCGGAGGTTAGTGCAGAGTCGTGGTTATGTGCCCTATTCCGATATTATTGATTTGCTACAGTACAGATTTTAGTGCAGTATAAGAAATGGACAGATTCATGATAAATCAGCCTCTGTAGTGCTTTCGAAACACATTCAAGCGTTGTAAAGCTGTATATAGGTTTTCAAAAAATTGCAGGGAAAATATAAACCTTAATAAGCTCATCTATAGTTACGATATTAGGTAAGACCCTAAAACGAAATTATTTTAAGCCCAAGCACCCCGAAGAATGGGCACTAAGGCATGCACCGTGGCTAACTTTGATACAATCACTTGGCCGGTCTTAACCAAGCGAGATTCATTTGAGTAATTCACATTGAATTCCGCACGAAGGTCAGAACCATTATTATATAAATTATTATATTAGTTATTTTATAAGTTACGTTTAGTTGTCGTAATTAGGAATTTGGCAATTATAGCTTTACTGAAATGACTTTTGAACGTGTAAAAAACACGACCTATATGATCGCCACTATTTCAAATTTTTTATGAAATGATTTTTCTTTTGCTTGCGCCTATTGTGGGGGCCCTTTTTAACGGATTTTGTGTAGGGGCCCGGAGGCCTGGGCCTCATGGTTAATCCGGCACTGCCATTGACATTTTGACAGGTGTCGGCTCAACTTAACTATGTAAGTTATGGGAATATCTACCGTAATATCAGCAAAGTCACTCCATTGAGCAAAATCACCCCGGATCATGGGCATGGTAAAACTTTTAGTAAAGAAAGAAAGAGTTGGCTAGAGTTTGCGCGGGAGGTTGTTGATTTGGGAGCGAAGCGTTCGCTGAGAAGTAAGCTGCAAGCGACCCGCTGGAGCTGACCCGTCCAATCCCCATTCAACAGGTAACGCGCTTAACTCTTGCTTTCATCAGCTTATGTCCGTATCCATTGCATTGTTGGCCTACATTTACAATTTTGCTTACAAACTGGCGGGGCCTCCCTCCTACATAGATCAGCTGTTCTGTCAAAGCTGCTGTAGCTAGTCCGGTGGCAGCAGTGTTTGGATTTGGGGTCTGCCCGTTCTAGACTATGCAATCGCCCCATCGATCAATTCAGTGCTTAGGACAATTATTTACCATGGAAGTACTCAAATTATTTACCTCGGTAGCCTACCTATTCTAATTGATAAATAGGAACGCATTTACGCGGGTTAACTCGCACCGGTTCTTTAAATGCATTGGTGAGAGTCAAGAGGTTTTATCAATTGTGCCGTAATGGTCGCTAAAGATTTCATTTCCGGTAGGTACCCTAAATCACCTGATTCATTGATTGAATAAACTATAGAATTGGCAGCTACAACATACAATAACATTAATAATGACACGAAATGGAATGTAAGGGAGCGGATTGTCTATTATTTCTTCAAAAAATTGTTATGTACCTATTTATTCGAAATCATTTAACTACATAGCCTATGTATACTTAGGAAAGTAATCTCGGTTCGGTTTCATTACTCAAAACATACCTGGAGTTAGAGAGCATCGATACGCAAGATTCTCAGAAAAATATTTATCTGTAAAAAATTTTTAACGTGCCTTTTTTATTATGTTTTCCCCCCTGAACCAAACTATAAAGACAGCAGCGACCTTGGGGGTGCTGTTTACGTTAATAACGACTACAATATTCGTTCAGTATATAAACCACAAAATGAAGTTATCCGAAAAATTAAAAAAACTACCCCTGGATAATAATTTTCTAAACCTACATTTATTTTTAACCCCTGTTCAAAGCCTGGGCATAATAGCTTAATTCATATTTATAGGAATAAGTAAGTAGTGAGAATGAAGGTCAAGACAGTGGTAAACAAAATTCAATGCATATTTCTTTGACCACGGCTCCTTCATCCAATATGGTACTATTGCGTACAATACATGCTTTTGCATATGGTCCTCAGAGTAGACCATTTGGCCTGACCTGTTTATTGGCCCCTGGTAGTGATGTCAATCTAATACACCACGATTGTGTAAAACGACTAGGGCTCCAAGTGTTACCCATTCAAAGACCTCCTGACAGTTTATTGCTTTCCTATTGACACGTTAGTATAACGAGAGCTTAAGGCCAAACCGGAGACTTTTGACCTTGAACGTTGAGCGTTGAATACATAGAAATATTATAGAACTGGAGCGGCGGGAGCCATAATATGCCTTACGAGGGACGTCGAAATTTTTGATTTCGAGATTCTAAAGTATTTACACGTTTTAATGCCCCAGGTACACAAAAATATGGCTTTAACGAAACCCGTCTGACGGTCTGTAACTGGATGGGGGCCAAACTACTAGATAGAATTTGATAAAAAACGGCATGTAGGTTCATTTAGGGGGTTTTATAACGTTTATAACGACTATAAAAATGTTTTCTCAAATTACCATGCCATTATTATTGTGTAGTACCTATTATATTATTGGCTTGCCTATTCTATACAATGCAATTGTCCGATTGAACAATTTAGTATAGGGAAAATCTATTGGCAGCCGATATAATTCACCGCGGAATAATTTTTTACCATGGAGTTATTACAACACCTAATATTAATTGATGCATAGGAAAGCATGTAACCTATCTTACGGGTTCATTCGTACTGTTTATTGCTTTCCAATTTATACGTAGTAGAAGGAAAGCTTTGTGACGGTCGAAATTTTCGATTCCGAGATTTCAACGGATTTACACGTTTTGGGGTCCCAGGAACCCAAAAAAGTGTTTTTTACGAAATGTCTGTCTGTCGGTCGGTCTGTCGGTTCGTCGTTTTCCGGGCAAACTACTCGGTGGATTTGAGTGAAATTTGGCATGTAGGTTCTCAAAAATCATACCTCGGGACCATTTTATTTTTATTTTGGGCTAACTCAATTTGGGGGGGTTTTATTCTCAAAAAACTACAAAAAAAATTATTTCTCAAAAACGGCTCCAACGATTTCTTTTAAATTCACATATATTCTAGTCGTTCTTAATGTTGATAAAATGGGGGGGGGGGTCGCTTACCCCTTGATAGTTTGCTTCTGGGGGTAAAAAAATAAAAATAACTTAATTTTAATGAAAAATGACTAAAAAATAATATTTCTGCGAAACTTTTCTATCGATGATTGCTACCTTCAGGCATGTTTTAGGTGTTAAGTTGAGTAACGAAACCGGACAGTTTGCTTTCCCGAAAACCTATTTGCTTTTGAGCAAAAATTTTTTTTTGAAAAAATGATAAAAACTTCACGCTGAAATACATTGCCTGCCATGCCATTATTACTGTGTTGTAATGTGTTTTAAATATATTGAGGCTACCTCACCTCCAGTGACGTCAGGTGGACACCCCCCCCCCCCCCCGAGATATCCGAAATTTAACCATAGGAAAATTATTTTCCATGTAATTATTCATTTTCTCTCCCTACTAATTGATAAATTGGAAAGCACGTTCGAGTAAACTCGGACCGGTTCTTTTTATTGATTTACTACAAAGAAAGTATATATATATATATTTTTAAATAATATAATCCCATGCTTAATTTAATCAAATCATAATTAAGTATAATAATAATGTACCGTAACTCAATACAATATTTCAAACTTAAGACAAAATTACTGCAGGCATGTTTACAATTTCTCATAATAGGAAAGTTTCTAAAGTCATTCAAAACGATAGATATAATTCGCCAAACATCTTACAAACTATTCTAATAAAAAGTAATATTCAAAATAAACATAAAAGTTTGTTTAAGCCTTTCTTCTGGAATAAGCAATGGAATACAGGAAAGACAATCTCCTAAGCTCGTCTATTATAATTTTCAAAAATGATGAGTAGCCAGTTGTGTCATGCTCGGCAATATTTCAAAGTCCTGTTGTTGATGTGAGGATTATTTACAACTGTTTATTATTAAAATTTCTTGCAAACCTTGGACTTTATCCTATTTTATTTGTGAAATTAAATTGCACAGAATGAATCCGGATACGGCAGCGGGTAGCCTTTTACTTTATTTACGAGTATTTACTGCATACAGAAGGCTACCGTAAAGTAGTCTAACAGCATATGACTATAAACGTGCCATTGCCATTTTCGTTTTCATATTTATACGTTTGTATAAGGAAAGCTTTGTGTTGATCAAAATGTTAGATTTCGAGTTTTCAATGGATTTACCCGTTTTCAGGTCTCAGGAACCAAAAAAGTGGTTTTTACGAAATGTCTGCTTGTCGGTTATTTGTCGACGAACTACTTGGTGGATTTTGATGAGATTTGGCACATAGGATGAAGAACCAGTAGAATCCAGGCTGGTGGGCCGTGGTCGAAATGAAAGCGAACTTCCAAACGTTTCGTCAACATCTGCGGTCGACATCTTCAGTGGAACTGCGTAGACTTCTATGATTGTGTCTTGGAGGCTCAGCAGCAACTGTGCTCACAGTTCCACTGATGATCTCGACCGCAGGTGTTGACGAAACGTTTGGAAGTTCGCTTTCATTTCGACCACGGCCCAAGAGCCCGGATTCTACTGGTACATTGGCACGTAGGTTCACAAAAATTATGCCTCGGGAAACAAATGCAAATGAGTAGAAGGTTCTAATGCGTTTTTAGACATGTAGAACCATAATGAAGGAGGTACTTATTTCGCATGCCAACTTTCGAGTCAGCATTAATGCTGAGACTGTTTTTTTAAACAGATTGGCCCTGGGCGCATACATTCCATCCATCAACTTAGAACCTTCCAAGCAAATGGGCTGATGTACGCGTGGTTTTACAAATGTATGATCGAACATAGAATCAGTCAAACGTGCACCAATTACATACATGTGCCAGTACAAAAGGAAATAGCTGGTTTGGGGGTATTTTTACCAATTATAGAGAAAGCAAAAGAGCCATAAAACGCAATAACGACAATTGAACTTCTGTAACATGGGGGAATAATTTTGATAACCATTGGCTAAGATACACCACGCTGCTTTTATATAACTTACTCGTTGCTTTTCAGCTGATTGAATTTTGCTTGTTTTTCGGAACCGTTCTTTTTTATTCTAAAAGTCGAACTCTTAAGGCCCCCCCAAGGCCAAGTGACATGTTACCCCTGTATTTAAAATTTAATTTTACAGGAAAGGTTTCAATATCATCAAGGCCGTAGCTGGGATTTTTTTTTTTTTTGGGGGGGGGAGGGGGTCAGAAATTTCATTGGATAGTACATAGTGGTTTTTATTTTTCCCTCTCAAAATCCGATTCTATCTAGTATCAAGCCATTTCATTTCGGGCGAGAGGGGGGGGGGGGGTTTGAACCCCCCATGAACCCCCCTATCATTGTATTTTATCAAATTAACAAACGACCTAACATTCACACAATCATCCACTCTAATAGATCTAGCCAGTAGTTTCGGAATAGGTAACCAGCCACTAACCCCTCCCACCCCCTCGCACTCCCTCCCAGTCCTATATAATCCATGGTTTCCTCTCCCTACTCCTTAGTCACATTTGCATCTTCTCCTCGAGTTGAGAAAGTCTCAAATCGCAGATAAGGTGTAACTGTGCTAGTGGGTTTCCCTCTGAAGATGGCAGTTCTTGCCGAAAGCGCTCAGGGTTTTTTTTACTAACACAAGTGGGTTTCTTAGACAAAGTTAATTTCTTAACGATTATTTGGGTTTTACTAATTCGGGTTTTACTAATTCGGGTTATAGCTATAACAAGTTTTTCTAAAACTCTAAGTTTTTGTTATTTTTTGTTTATTAAAATGAAATACCACGAATAAACTAATTCTTTCTATGTTGAACCAGTAAAATCCGGGCTGATGGGCCGTGGTCGAAATGAAAGCGAACTTTCAACCACGGCCCATCAGCCCGGATTCTACTGGTTCATCATTCGACTCCGGCCGTGAAAGCCTTTGCTGTTACATCTTTCTATGTTATCAGCATATACCTAACAACATTATTAGAAGTAAGTAGCCTACTGAGTACCCAGGTGCGGATCTAGAATGAGACCAAGGAGGGGGCAAAGATTAAATAGGCTACGAATACATAGATGCAATGCAAAAAATTGCCAATATAGGCTAAATAATAAAATTAATGAATTAGGTTACGTCACATTAGTTCAAAATGGCGCCATATTTTTAAAACTCCATACAATCAAGTGAATTAGAGAAAGGAAGTCATCCATCGGAGTTGGTGAAGTGGTCAGCATACCACCCCGGAAAGGCGGTACTGGGGTTCGAATCTCGTGTTTTCCATGACTACCTTTCGATATATTAACGAGGTCACAGGTCTCACAGACTAAAAATCATAGAGGGTTTTTGTGGTCAGCAACATGCCCGGCTCCCGCGTTTCTCCCCTACCTGTGAAAAGACTGTGCCTAAATTACTGGATAAAGGAAATTCCGAATGATCACGGCTATGAAAAGCTTGGGAAATTGACTGAAAAATGAGAATGAGCGCATTTCTACAATTGTTGCCAATCGGTGATAATAACGGCCACATACTATATTAATCATAATGCAGAGGACTTTTTCTTCTATCCAATGACACCTTGAAATGACAGATCTATAAAGAATATTTCTTGTGAAATTTGTTCTCTTTAAGTCTAAACAAACGTTACACACTATATTTAGGGTCTTCCGCTATTCCTCCCATCCACGAACGATTCAATGAGATAAGGTTTTCATTATTTATCATCTAACGAGCTTTCCAAGTTTCAATAATTTAGCGAATTGCCTTGTTGGATTTGATAGTCCGTGAACATGGGTCTGTAATTACGGGTATTTCATGAATCAAAAGAACCGGCCCGAGTTTACTCGAACATGCTTTCCAATTTATCAATTAGTAGATACAGGTAATGAATTTTTTCATGGTAAATAACTTAATAATAATGGCACGGGACGTAATGTATTGGAGCGTGAATTTTATATGATTTCTTAATAAAATAATTTTTTGCACAAAACCAAATACTTTCTTGGGATAGAAACCTGTTCGGTTTTGTTACTCAATTTAACACCTAAAACATACCTGAAGGTAGATATCATCGATAGAAAGATTCCGCAGAAAAATAATTTTTTAGTCATTTCATGAAAATTGACTTATTTTTATTTTTATACCCCCAGAAGAACACTATCAAGGGGCAAGTGACCCCCCGCATTTTGTTAACATAAATAACGACTACAACATATGTAAATTTAGGAGAAATCGTTGGAGCCGTTTTTGAGAAAAAATGTTTTTAGACTTTTTTTTTTTTTTTTTTTTAGAGTTTTTTGAGAATATAACCCCCAAAATTGAGTTAACCCAAAATGTTTTGTGAACCTACATGCAAAATTCCATCAAAATCGACCGAGTAGTTTGCCCGCAAATCTACTCACAGGCAGACATTTTGTAAAAACCACTTTTTTGGGTTCCTGGGCTCTCAAAACGTGTAAATCCGTTGAAATCTAGGAATCGAAAATTTTTACCATCACAAAGCTTCCCTTATACTACGTATAAATTGGAAAGCAAAAAAGAATATATCGCAAGCTGGAAAAGGTGCAAGTAATGCACATGTAGAAAGTGCGAGTAAAACTATACGCAAGAGATCGTGTTTCGATTGCAAATCACTCAGTACTTGCTAATAAACTCACGTCCAATTAATTCGCAATTTCCCCCCCTGCTTAACTTCCTAATAAAAATTAAAAATTAATAATGTCATCATACTTTTTTCGTGAAAATCATTGTCCGTACATTTTTCCGCTTAGCATAAATTTATTCACAAAGCATTCCGGGTCAGGCTGCTTTTTTCCAATTTTATACTGGCTGCACCACGACCATATAAGATTAAATTAATCACGAGTTTAAAACAACCCTGTATTCACTGGTGAAAGCTATCAACTATAGCTTTTTCAAAAATTGTCATGTTCTAACCGACTACATTTATCTTGAACAGTAATCAGTTGCATTCTTGCATAGACAGTTTAACCTTAACCCCAGTGTTAAATTTATCTTAGTGAAATGATAATATGAAATGAATGAAATGGTGGTTAGTATTTGGTATTTACCAGTAACCTTCACTTAGGGTGACCAGAGGGACTGTTCCGCTCCGGTCGCCTCTTTTAGGGAGATTCATCTACCTATTGAGGTGGCAACCAATGTTTGACTTTCGGAAAATTGATCATACCAATGACGTGATCGAGTTCGTTAACCAGCTAGTTCCACTGTTTAGTTACAAGATGGCGGCCAATTGAAACCTTATACAATTCATATCTCAGTTAATATTGGTCGCAGAGGAATGAATTAAAATTTGACTGAAAGCCCGTATTATTATCTACAATAATGGTGATCAACACTTTTTACGACAAATCAACGATTTCAAGATGACGTCCAATCAAAGTAATTCATACTTTTTATAACTTCATACGCTTATGATAAACACTCCGTGGGCCTACTACAGCGATTATTTTCAATCTTAACCAGGGATTAAATATGCAAACAGGGTACTTTTAGAATGGAAAGTGCTATTCTTTATTGTTTCGCTTACATTTTAACCCCAAGAATAAGTTAATATACTAATCGTCATAGTATAGGCCCGCTGGTGCATGGTTATAGGCCAAGTTGTAAGGTTAAACTTGGGAAGAGATAGAAAATACCAGCAGGCAACACACAAAACCGGATAAACTCCGTGATCTATCTCAATCCAACTCCGCCTTAACAAGGGTGGCCTCAGCCGGTGCGTCGGTAGGTCAGGGACGGCAGAAAATAAGGGCGTGAGTAATAGGGCTTCAATCCAACAATAAGTAGAGTTCCCAACCTTAAGAGATAAGGAAGAACCACAGAGAACAACGGGTTATTCATTCTAATTCAGTGGCGTTATATTGATACAATTCTTCTCGATATCACAATTAGACGGCTTCCGTCACAACTCACCACCAGAAAGATAATGTCACAAAACAAAGCAATAATACGGCGATCTAAGGAGAGCCTGAGAGAGTGCAAGAAGTCACTACCGTATTTATTTATGTTCAATAACACTAAGACTGATCCCGGCTGGACATAGAACATTATGTACACTTTTACAGAGTGGGTGTGCCGATAATTGTAGCAGAATACAATTAAAAGGAACGGGCTGCGGGTTTAAAACAAAATGATGCGGGAGCGGTTCTATCAATAAATAGCCCAGTTTGTTTACAACTCTTAACTATGATTAACAAGGAGCTTCGATGAAAAAATTCACACGTTCATTTCAATGACATTAATTTTACTTTTACAAGAATTCGAATTTGAAAGAGCTAATTTTGTAGGCAAACTGCTGCTTAGAGTAGGTGTTAGGCGCTTATTCCACCTACATCAATAGTCAATAGTAAATGTGGTATTGACGAGGTAGCAGACATTAAAGACAGTCTAAAAATGTCTGCTACCACGTCAATACCACATTTACTATTGACGTAGGTGGAATAGCCAGGGGCAGTGGCCGGAAAAATATCGCGTTTCCATTAATTGAGTAATCATTTTTCTTAATTTCCTTCAAAAGTCCATTCTACCTAGTATAAAACGTTTTCTCTCGGGGGGGGGGGGGGGGGGCGACTGCCGTCCCTGGAATAAGCGCCTTAGGAAAGGTACTTTCATATTGCATTTAGGGCCTAGGGCCGCAGGCGCGGATCTACGGGGGGGGGGGGCTATAGCCCCCCTCCATTAGGTTCCTCAAAATGCGTAAAACCCCTCTATTTCAGTCCTATATTTTTCACAAATTTTCTCCCGGGGGAACCCCCGGGCCCACCTTGTGCTCGATTGTATTAATTAGCTATAATATAGAACCCACATTGCTCTGAGAATGCGTAAAACCAATATTTCAATTTATTTTTTTTTCGTATTTAATCTTAGCCCCCTCCTTGGTCTCATTGTAGATCCGCGCCTACCTAGGGGGCCTAAAAGTCTACGGCGAACGAGAGCAGTTATATTTCCAAAGTATTTCTCTCTGCTGGATAGGTATAAACTTTGCAGGGCCATGCATTTCTTCAAAAAAGAATCTTGGATTGTACTATGCGTAAGTACAATATATATAAAAAACTGTCAGTACATATATAATAGAGGAAACTTCTAGTGAGCTTCAAACTTTTAATTATATGTGCTGATGGAACTAAAAGCTTTCATGAACATGGGTTTGTGATGGAACTAAAAAACTTTCATACAACCTTTCTTATATTCAAAGTTAAAACTCTTTTTCTGCACCCAGCAGTCACCCACTGAAGGAGACATACTGTATTTGTTCACCCATGCTAAACCATTGGGTCTCAGGATTTCAGCTGGACCTTACTACTACACTAACTGACTAACAGTCAGACTGCAGCCTACGAGTTAATTGCATTATCAATAGCCTATCTACTGACGATTTTCTAATTCTGGCTTAAGTTTGCCGCGCATAATAGGCCTACTGTGTAAAAATAACCGTTGGTAAAAGGAACACGAAGTCTGAACAGGAAGGTGGCAATTATAAGGTGTTGTGATGAGAATATTCAATTGGATGTGCAGCGGCGCCAATATCACAATTTTATTATTAGTTGGTGTTGTGTTGGTATACCCTGACCATAGGCTATCCTGGGACCACAGGTACTGTACTTTCAATTCCCAATTAATTTTGGTTCTCTGTTTACACATCCCTGTATAATATAGTAGCACTTGCAGCTATGAATGTACTACAAACAAATAGGCTATACAGTAATATATCACTTAGGGCTCTAAATATAATATATTTTTAGAGCCCCAGTGACACCTAGTTGAAAAACAATAAATATTTTATTGTCTGACCACAACACAAGAAAGTTGTTTATTTCAGGTATAACACATGCTGAACGTTGCTATATGCAACGTACCGTACTGCAACTAACTTAAGAGGACATGCTACGTAGAAAATTAGCACCCCAAAATTTGTTGTTTTTATTGACTTTTTATTTAATTAACAAAGCAAGTTATTAAAGATTTGGCTCACTTAGGTTGTAGAAGACTACTTCATGCATCATATAATAGGAAATATTAAATTTTTGGCTCCTTAGCTCTTTCATAAAAGCCATTGGGGACCAAATTTTCGCGTAATCTGGGATTTTTGGACTACAAACTACAATACCGAAAAGTAAAAATACCTGATTATATGATGCACAAAGTACTATAGACTTCTACAACTTAAATGAGCCAAATTTTTAATAACTTGCTGATTTAATGAAATAAAAAATAAAAAGTATTTAATTTTGGGGTGCCAATTTTCTACGTAGCATATCCTCTTAAATAGAAATTTCAATCGTAAAATGTATTCAAAAACTAAGCAGAACTCAGGTGGCACGTTGCCTGGTATAATAGGGAACCCCTTTTAGCAGAGGAAGTACTAATTATAACAGTGAAAATACCAGAACTCCCAAGCATATTATGTATGGTCACACGTGGTTTAATTTACGAGGGTTCTGATTGATCCCGTTTCTATAGAAAGCCCATAGAAAATACTAATTTGAACCTTTCAACCGTATTATAAAACGGGAATGCTTTAAATTATAGTCTGAAGTAAATAATAACTTGAAGAATGAAGGATAGGAAGAGAGGATAGATAGACGACTAATTAGGTTTAGTCTAGTATTCTCAATAAAGAAAATTTTGGGCTGATACATTTCGAGCTTAGTTAATATTGTTTTGAATTCAAATTTAAAATGTACCTATCTAGCATATTTTAATAAGGTATAAAATAACTAAGTTATAGCTGCAGTGGAGAAATCCAGCTTATGACCAAGGAGAGAAAGAAATATTACTACACGTCCAATACAATATTATGCATGTCTTTCATAAATTCAGGTGCAACAACAGTGGGAGGGGGCCTCATATCTCTTTATAAATAAATATATAAATAAATAATAAGTAAGGACTTTTTTGTTCTATTACTAAGCTAACCTAACGGAGTTATAAAGCCCTCTCTTATACTCAACTAGAAAGGCCCGGGACCGCCTCCTTAACATGCCCTCCAAAGCATGGCCAGAAAATGTAGCCAGTGGGGGACTCGAACCAACAACCTTTCCGGTGAAAGAGTCCGTACCACTACTCTACATGTCCTGACTCCTGGCTACCTTTATTATTTGATCAATAAGAGAATGCATGATTTAGGAGATATTCCGGTGAGTACACTAAGTACAGTTTCCTTGGAAATTAGAAATACGAGGGCTGAGTAAATAGAGCAGGCAGGGGGGGGGGGGGGGGTGAAAAGCTTAGTCTCTCGGAAATTTGATTGACAGTTCAATCTTTATTCCAATCCAGAAAACATACGGTACGATACTTTTCTGAACAGCATCATAAACTACAATCATTTTATAGTGACCAGTAAACAATGTTTATCAATTTATGATAAAAGTTATTACTATTTTTTGAGGAGTTTTGAAGGGAAAAAGCCCCCAAAATTAAGTTAGCGCAAAGAAAAACAAATGGTACCGAGATATGATATTTGTGAACCTACGTGGCATGTATCATCAAAATTCATCGAGTTGTTTGTCCACAAATAATTGACGAACAGACAGAAATTTCTTAAAAAAAAAAACAAAAAAAAAACTTTGGGATAGCCTACCTCAAAACGAGTAAATCCACTGAAATCTCGAAATCGTAAATTTTGACCATCACAACGCTATCCTTTTACTACTAATAAATAGGAAAGCAATAAATGTTTTGGCTTGATGGAAAAATATTTCATTGCATTTGAATAACAACTTATGTTTTCAACGATTTTCGGCAAATGGTTTGTTCATAATTATTATACAAGCGAAAATGTAGAAAATGGCCTACAGTACATCTCCCCCTTGTACCTATGTCAAACTTAAACAATATAGAGTAGCTAACTATCTGTACAGTAACTTATTAGTAGCTTATAAAACGCAGCAAGAGCTGTAAATATTAAAGAGTATATGGAAAGTATATTTTACGATCTGTTTTAGAGGACCAAAAACAGCTATATAAAACAAAACGAGCGCATCGATGTGAACATGGAATTCCCACTTGAGTGATACATCACCCCCTAGGGAGTATCTGGCCTACTTCCTTCACAATCTGTTCAAATTTCCTCCTCATAATTTGAGTGTCCTTATAAATTTTCTTCCAATCACAGGAGCCGCCAAGATTTTCCTTATAGTTCGATAACGAAATAAGAAATCAGCAAAAAGTTAAGAAAGTTTTATTCCTAAGGCGGGGTTTCCACCGACCGGCTAGGGCTAAATACAAATGCGGTGACGTGGTAACAGACATTCAAGACTTAGGCGGTGTTTCCACCGACCTCGCATTGCAGAATGCAAGTGGCATTGACGGAAATGTTTTTTTACTCTATGCCATAGTTAAAATTGATCAATGATCATACAGTAAAATCACAAACAAACAAACTAAATTAAAAAATGGCGTCGTGGGATATGTTAATGACAAACATTTTAATAGATTTCTACAAAAAGAAAAACAAACATTTCCGTCAATGTCTGTTACCACGTCACCGTATTTGTATTTAGCCCTAGCCGGTCGGTGGAACGCCTGAACGATGTTTCTTTCATACTCGGAGTTTTCCATTGGCTTCACTTCAGTTTAACAGTCAGTTTATGTAGTGGAAAGGACTCCAAATAGGCTGTAATAAGTCAGAGGATACCATCGACGGAAAATTCTATAATGTGTGATATGAATAGTTTTGAGTGTAATGGCATTCGAGAAGAATGTTTCTATGAACACAGAATTGGTCATGGTACCATCGTAGCAATGTACCGAGAAAAGTCCAGAAAATACCAACAGTACCTACGGTAATTGGAACTTCTGTTTTGTCTTAAGGACTGAGAAGAATGTCGAGGCTGAAGTAAAATGTATGGGCTTCTGATTGAAAACTTAGCAGAGTACATCAAGCAGGTATACGGTGAAGAAAGATGGGAGGAAATCAGAAGGCAAGCTGCTGTGGAGCAGCCGAGCTTCAGCGTGCATCAGGTGTACCCGGAGACGCTCATACCCAGGCTGGCGAAGAAGGCCATACAGGTAACGAAGGCTAATTAAAACCAAGGTGAGGTCTTTTCCCCCACTTTATTCTAGTTCGAAACCGGTTGGGTTCAGCAGCTGTCATCAGTGTAACCCGGTTCGCCTCCTTTTTATAACTTAAGGTTTCCCATTGTGTACCTCTGGTCCTTACTTCAGGTAGCTGTGTCAGTCCCTCGACAAAAGCTTAACCTTGTAAGCAAAGACAGTCATGTCCTTCAATTGCAAGTCAACAAGATCGACCAATGTAGGCAACCCCCATAACAGTCCAACCGAACCTGCCCCAGTGCTGGATAGTAGCCGCTAACGAGAGAGTAACTTCCAGGTGCTTGGCGTTTCGGAGAGAGAATTTTTCGACCAAATGGGCGTCTACTTCGTTGGATTCGTCGGTCAATACGGTTACGACCGAGTGCTCTCTGTCTTGGGGCGACACATGAGGGACTTCTTGAACGGACTGGACAATTTACATGAATACCTCAAGTTCTCCTACCCGCGAATGAGAGCACCTTCGTTCATCTGTGAGAATGAGACGAGGCAGGGACTAACTTTACACTACAGGAGTAAGAGAAGGGGGTTCGTCTATTACACTATGGGACAGATTCGCGAGGTAGGCTACTTAAAAGACTGTATAAATATTTTCTTACACGGTATGTATTGTTGTACTTCTTCGGGCTCTATAGCCGTTCATGGCCTTTGACCTGCTTCAGAACACTCATCCAGTCATCTCGGTTTTGCATGACACTTAACCATCTGCTAACGCGTGGAGGTCGATTTCTAATTCGTTCTATCAGTGGTTTCATGGACGTCCGTGCAGTCGTCTAAGTCTCGTCATGCTTGCTTTGTACGTTGTGTGTTCGGCATGCGGTCTGTTGAGATTCTTAGACGTTCTTCTTTTTTAAATGGACTATGTCTTCTCCATTGAGTATAGCCGATAGCGTTTATAGTATTGTGCTGTTTATGCATAGTATATATATACAGTACCTATATATTGTATATCAAGCGGAACGCCCTGCTTATTTTACTTGCATTTTTAACATTGCGGAACCTCACCGTAGACACCGAAGGTATTGTATGCTTATACGATGCCCATTGAATTCCCATACTGTGATTGCAGGTTGCTCGGTATTTCTACCACAAAGAAATGAGAATAGAGCTGGTTCGAGAGGAGGTTCTCTTCGACACTGTCCACGTGACCTTTCAGCTGACGTTCGACAACCGCGCGTTCACACTGGCGTCCCTCACAATGACTAGGGAAGAAAAACATCTACCCATTAGTGCGTCCGTCCTTTTTGAAATCTTTCCTTTCTGCATTGTGTTTGGGTAGGTATACTACCAACCCACTAAAACATTTAAGTTTGACTAGGTTGTCTAAAATTCTAAAAGCATTTACGTCTATACAATACTCGTAAGCACAGGCACGGCACCATTCCTTAACAATGCTAAAATCAATCCATTTTGGCGGCAGAGTTTTCAAAATAGTTTGTAATGAGTAATGAGCGGTTCAATTTGACGAAATTAATCAATTTTTCCTTCTACAGCCAAAAATGCATGAAACTTCACAAAGAATCTAGAAAAACAAATATCGGACACATGGGAATGGAATGAAAAGGGGGCATACTCGTACAAATGGAATAGTATAGGCCAGCTAAATCCGATGCTATGTTTGGAATTCCTTTAACCATTCAAAATCTGCTACTGTTACAGCTCAGACATGATTGTGAGGAGTATTGGAAATTCATTAATGGTAATCTTACCAGATCTCGTCTCAAAGAAAATAACTAATTGGTTTGATCTCGTCAGGCCACTCATCGCCTTCAATTTTCAAACGGTAAGTATCGTTAGGACCAAGTGAAAAACCATCAATGGAAAATGTATCAAAGATAATTTGGAAACATCCACGGGATACCAGAATCGGTACACAGTTCACAGCATTTGTGACTTGAACAACGCTTACAATCTGCGTGAAATATATCTTGCTGTACCGTACCAGGAATTGAAGATACTGATTCATTAATAGCATAGAAGAAACTCGGTGTTTCGTGTATCTTCAATTCCTGGTCCAACAGTAGGTATCCGAAATGTACAAATCACAAATAAATGCACTGCTAATCTTATCTTCATCAGTTTTTGACATTCGCAGATACTCAACCGCACCAATAACATTTTTGAGCTTGTTACTGTTGAACCAGTCCTAACGGAACGGCCAGTGGACAGAAAAAGGAACCATGTAATGCTAAGTGATGAATCGGATGACACAGCTGTAGAGAAGCACCTGAGACTCAAAGGGCAGATGATCTACATGGACAACTGGAGAATGATGATGTACCTGGGCACCCCCGTCATGCCCGACCTCAGGTCACTGGTTACCACCGGACTCTACATTAACGACCTGTCAATGCATGATTTCAGCAGGTATACAGTACCAAACTATATAATAGCTGAATAATGTCGACAAGCGATCATTTGCAGAATTTTACGCCATCTAGCGGTTGGCATTGTAGCTACTGTCTCATCAAACCAGCGCTAGAATTGGTTTACAAATACGAAATTCTTTTTATTGCGGAGATCCAGATCCCGTCAAACTCATTAATAAAGTAATATTAATTCATAATTAATTAAATAGGATATGAGTATGTTTAATGTATTCCTGTGGTTCTATAGAAAGTGTAAATACCCAAAAAACTACGGCTAGCGGTTTTACTATAATTTATCGAGGTATTGCGTTCAATTCAGATATAGCAAATGCATGATCTTTTAGGGTAAAAGAATAAGGTTAAGTGGGCGAATCTTCTACTTCTTCAAGTAGTCTTCTCCAAGCAACATGATGGAGCATCGGTGCCTCCACTCCCCTCGATCCTGGCACGCCCTCTTGTATGTATTAGCCCTTACATCCTCCATCACTTGCTATAGATATTCCTTTCTTTCCTTCCTTCCTTCCTTCCTTCTATGATGCAGCTTACGTGTAGTAGATAGAATTAATAGCTTCAATGTAAACGAATTTAAATTTTCCAGGGATCTAATGCTGGCTGGAACACAGCAATCGGTGGAATTGAAACTTGCTCTGGATCAAGAGCAGTCAAAATCGAAGAAATTGGAAGAATCGATGAGAAAACTTGACGAGGAAATGAAACGCACCGACGAGCTTTTGTATCAGATGATTCCGAAACAGGTCGCTGACAGGCTTCGAGCTGGTGAAAACCCTATAGACACTTGCCAGGTACGAAATGTTTAGCATACTAAGGATGCTTTACTGAAGATGCTAGCTAGGCACTCCATTAGGGCTATTTCTGGTATTGCACTGCCACTTTAAAATGAATCATTGCATAATACACAATTCATTGGAAACACAGTCAAATTTAGACCGATCATGGCCAAAAAGAAGGGACTACCGTACTCACAGAAAGTGGAATCACAATTTGGTTTTCTTTGAATATGACTATACGATTATCGTATTATCGACTATCGTATTATCATCGGCCTTACCTTGATGTCAATAGTTCCTGTGGAATTTGTATTTCTTTGAAAAACTGATAGTGGGACCTCGTTTGTCACTTAAATACAATTAAACGTGGCATATATATCATATAAGTAAGTCAAAACATGTAGCGTACTGGTACGGACTCTGACTTTCACCCGAAAGGTTGTTGGTTCGAGCCCCACACTGGCTAAATTTTCTGGCCATGCTTCGGAGGGCATGTAAAGCAGGCGGTCCCGGGCCCACCTAGTTGAGTGTAAGAGAGGGCTTTATAGCCCTAACTCCGCTAGGTTGGCTTAGTAATAGAAACAATAAAAAGTCCTTATTTGTTTATTTATTTATAAGTCTCTTAATGAAAAAAATGACTAAAAATCTCGTACTCGTACGTTTGTAATAAGTAATTACGTGTCGCCTTCATTCTCATTTCTCATGTTGCAGATATTCGATAGTGTGTCAATTCTCTTCTCCGATGTTGTATCATTTACTGAGATTTGCTCTAGAATATCTCCAATGGAGGTTGTATCAATGCTCAACGCCATGTATTCAATTTTTGACACTCTGACCGAGCGTAATAAAGTCTACAAGGTATAATAAAGAAATCGTACGCTTAGAGTGTGTGCAAACAAATTTTTATTCCTTTTAGCTTAGGTACTGAAAATCTCAGGGAGGGGACTGAGGAGAGCTCCACCTCAAAAGAACGCGACCAGCATATTGTAACGGTTTTTAAAGCCAAATTTTTTAACGCCAATTTTATGCAGTTACCTATCTAGATGCTAGATTCTAGAGGATCTAGGCAATGTGGAAATGCCGAAATTAAATATGTAAGACACAAATATAATAAAACAGAAGAAATGGCGCCTAACCATAAGCTACGTATTCTCGATAGCGGTAAAACGCAGGGGGAAATGGAAATGTAAGCGTTTCCGAGGTTGTAGGGTTCTAACATCAAAAAAGAAAATAGCGGCAAATGAACAATTCAACAGGTAGGGCTGACAACAGAATCCGGCACAGCGAGTATCTGCGCACTTGACACGCAATTCCGATAGCTTAAGTTTGAGTGTATTACGCTTATAAACCTCTTACACGAGAAACTAACACGGAATCGGTGATTGACTGAGCTACAAATGCCCATCTAGGCCGCATGGTTAGACAGAACTTCAGCTCAGTCCGCTCCTGCAAGCGTATTTCTCACACATTATTACTAAGTATAGCATCACTAGCTTCTCTTCCTAGGTGGAGACTATTGGAGACGCGTACATGGTGGTATCTGGTGCCCCAGAGAAGGAGATGAACCACGCTGAAAAAGTCTGTGATATGGCTTTGGACATGGTAGAAGCAATCACTGACTTAAAAGACCCATCGACAGGCTCTCATCTTCAGATCCGTGTCGGCGTCCACTCAGGGGCAGTTGTGGCTGGTATTGTTGGTCTTAAAATGCCGCGCTACTGTCTCTTCGGAGATACTGTCAACACGGCCAGTCGAATGGAGTCTACCAGCGAGGCCATGCGAATCCACATAAGTCAAGCGACCAAAGACCTCATCTCAAACTCGTATCATGTGTCAGAGCGCGGGGAAATACAACTGAAGGGTAAAGGTAAATATTCTAAGTGATTAGATTTACAATACTACTACGCATAAAAGGTAACAAACGAGCCCCAGATGAATCTTCTCGAGCATTCAAGTCTAGAAAGTATTTTCGTAATTTAGACCTTGTCCCATCAGCGCTTGGAAAGTATCCATAAGGAATATACATTGGTGGATAGCAGTACCTCCCAGTATTCCTTATGAGCACTTTCCAAGCGTTCAGTGTTCTGTCGTATGATGCCACAGACTCAGAGGTCAGGGTGAGCCTGAGGTACCTCTTTCGCTCTCATTGTCCGCAGTCGTCAGCAGGTCCAACAGACCAGGCCCGAAGTAGGTCAAGTCATCCAGAGGGGTGCCACTGCCATCGGCGTACACTTTATGCCATTATGGATATCAAATTTGTTATGTATTTATTTTTACTATAGATTCTTACCGGGACTTATCAAAGGAAGACGGGAACGGCCCCATGTAGGCCGATTTTAACCTAGATGAGCTACACGTAGGTTTGCGGCTTCAAATGTATATGAATTTCGAAGTTGTGTTAGGTATATTATTGTTTTGCTCGTTTTAGGGGCCACAAAAACATATTGGCTGACAAAAAGGGAGTGCCGGACACCGCTCAGCAGGATTATTAACCCCAGACAGACCGAACCGGAGTGCGAATGGGAAAAGTGTGCGGATCTTCGGGGGTCACTGATGGGATTGGTGGCGTACGATAGTGAAGACTATGGAAGGCCCCTGAGAGGAGGCACTCCTGCCGATGATCGTCGGGTTTATTCACCCGTTACATTCCACGATATTGCGCGTCGGTCCATAGGAAATTCGCCTATTAAAACATCTACTATTAGAGGTACTATCGGGTCCCTATATTGTAAACGTTTTATAAACATGAATGGATCTAGAGGAAGGGAATAAAAAATATATAAAACCCTTAAAATCGTGCTACATATTAATGTGCGTGTATATACATGTATTTATGCATATCCTCTAATTTCGGCTGTATTAATGTATTTTCAACATTTTCCACGATCCGACTCTGCTCCTTCAAAACAGCCAGTAGCCGAACTGAAAAATATTTTGAAGCGTAAGAGTCGCTATTTACAAGGATTATTTCATCGGGAAAATATACTGAAGACTGAATATGTAATTTATCTCCATGTCACCCATTCTCTGCAAATAGGGGCGTTGGGGAAACGTTTTGAAAAAAATAGGCGCAAATTAGTGAGGGTTCTTGCATTTTGATAGCAGCATTGTTTATATTTTACCAACGAACATTCGCTTAACTACAAACAGGAGGGCCCGGGAGTATGTGGAAAAAAATAGGCCCGGAATTGGGGTTTTACAAATTTAAAATTTCAAGACTTATTGAAAAGACTCCGAACAGGGGCTCCGTGGGTCGCCCCCGGGAGAAATGCTATAAAATAATGGTGCAAAATCGTGGGATTTTAGACATTTTGGCAGAAAAATATTTTTTCGAGAGGGAGGGGGTTAAAATAGGCTGGCCTCCCCCCTGCGGCTCAAACTATGCGCTATGTTTTGTTTCAGAATGTCGATCAAATTCATTAGGAGCAGGACTCCTACCATGCATCGCTTACATTTCTAAAGAAGAATTAGATGAGCGAGGAAATGAGGAACAAGAAAGAGAATCCAACAATATGACTACTTTAGGAACTATTGAAGCGATGGCACTTGCTTCTGCCGTAGAAAATTTTGGGATTTTTCCAGCCGATACATCGATAACAGAAGATGAGAATCGTGAAACAGAAAATGCGACCTACCGAGCCCGTTTGGGAAGCAAGGAACAAGTTAAATTAAGCTTACCCCTTCCAGGTAAGTAAGGTAGGTATCGTTGGAAGGTCGCAGCTTGCTGATGCTGGTGCTTGGGAAGAGTCTACAACGGGGAATCGTTTATTGGCTGTCTTCTTCTTTAGTCGCAATCTATTGATTGGCTTGCAGCAACTTTCTTCTCCATTCTTCACTGTCCTGGGCCGTTCTCTTGAGTTCCAAGTAGGTTCCGCATCTCGTATCTTCAGCGTACGCCTTCTTTCGTCGGCTCTGCCACTGGTGCCTTCTATCATGGTGTTAAGGAGTCCCTCATGTCTAATCATGTGCCCCATCCACTTGGCTGTTCTCACGGATATGAAGGTAATTTAGAGTTAGGGTCCTTCCTTCGCTTTGCCCTTTGGAGCCCTATATTCAGACCACCAACAAAGACCTGGTTCTTTCTCCACCGATGCCCATGCTGCTGTCGCAATCGTAACTACGAACGTCGAAAAAGGGCTAAAGCATTACTAATATCTTACAGAACAAAACTTTAGCAACTAGCAAAAACTAACATTCTCCCGCTTCTCACATTTCAGGACGAAAAAGCATAAAGTCAAGAAAACCTACAACCTCACAGTCAGAAGGGCAGCTGAGTCAGCGAGGAAAGAAGATCAGCGGTATTCTGGAGTGCCCAGCATCCGCACCAACTACTCCAGGCTCCAGAAATAAGTTTCACGCAAATTCATGTGCTCTTTTTTAGAATTACTAACTTTATTAGAATTAATCAATGGGATCATACAATATATAACCTACGTGCCAAACATAAACTAAATAGACAAACTGGTTGTAATTAAATACAATAGACCTATACAATAAAGGTTCCATCTGTATTTTGTATATCTATTTATTCTGTCTTCATTTTTATGATGGGCCTGCCCTTGCAACTACGGCACTAAGACAGTTTCGCTTGTTGTCGCTGAATGCTAAACAATTGTAAGGGATAGGGATGATACTACACTTCGGCTAGACAATTTCAAAAAATACCAAATATATCTAGAAGTTGGTGGGAAAATGTTCTAAGGATACAAAAATAGCCTAAAATAGCCTAATTAAATGTGACCTTTGGATACAACTCAGCAACACCACCTGCACTGCCCGCGAGGGGAGTGCGCTCCAGGAGCGCAAGTCAGCCTTTTTCAGACAGTCAAGGAATTCCGTTACCCGCGATCGATAATAACCATCGACAACAGACATCAAAAGCCGCCAACGTAGCATACTTCCAGACTAGACCACTATTCGCACACACGTTGCAATCATGGACTACGAAGATCCGGTTGTACAAGACCCTGATTCGTACTGTACTAATATGTGACGGAGGAGCATGGACCCTCACTGACAGGGACTCTCGTGCCATAAAAGTCTTCAAAAACCGGATGCTAAGGGCAATCTACACCGGAATCTGGGAGGAAGGGGTATGAGAATCGGGAGAATTGCGGAGATTCACGCCTTATACAATTCGCCCTATGTTAAACGGAGCAAGACAACTCCAATGGCTTGGCCTTCCTCCTCTTCAAGTTACAGCAGGCTGGCTGGTCGGCAGCAACATGTGGCATCGATTCCTCCATTCCCCTCGGTTCTGGGACGACCTCTTCAGCTACACGTATGTATTGACCCCTACGTCCTCCATCACTTGCTGTAGATACACTTTTCTGGTACGCCCAGGTCGGTTGACGCCTTCTTTGGCTTGGCCATGTTCACATAATGCCGTCTAGATCCACTAGAAGGGTATGGGAAGTAGAACCTCACCGGCGTAGTAAGCCCCTTGGAAGGCCACACCTCAGATGGTCTGACCAGGCAGCAGAGAGGGGAGCTGCTGAGGACCGGGCAACATGGCGGGGTCTTTTGCCAAATGTCCTAAACAGGTCTGAGTGCGCCACCTCAAGTCAAGCCAGAGCAAAGCAAAATGTGAACAGTAGGTATCTACCCAAGCCAGTACCGATTGTATTTTTGTAGCATAATAATTTTCTTAGTGATTTAGTGATTTTAATTTTTTACATACCAATGATGATAATAATGACAGTTCTTGAGGTAATATCTTAGGTTGGGTTTAAATTAATTCCAACCTTTTTTGAAATAAACAGTAGGTATGTAATGATTAGTTCACATCAGTCTAATTTTGGTACTTTTGAATCTTCACCATTGTTTTCATCGTCCTGATTATTACTTTCTGCGGATGACTTCACTCTCTTTTTCATAGGCGTTACAGGAATATCCGTAAAGTCAATCACAATTCTCTTATTCGGGATAAATTGTCTGAAAAAAGTAGAATTCCTTTGTTGTTTAAATCAGACGAGAGTACATACAGCGCTAAAAGGCCCAGCCAACCTTATATATACTAATTTTTTAGTCTTTTTTTAATGGAAGAAAAATTCAAATAGGCATATGTTATTAATATTCACACTGAATTGCTCAAAGTTGCTTACAGAAAGCATGAATACTGAATCAGTGCATGTGCATTCAGTGGGCAATTTGCCCCATATTAGGATTTTATTTTCGGGTGGTCAAATTTTGGGACCTGACGGTTTCCATGGCACGTTCGCAGGGTAGGATGACTCCCCCCCCCCCCCCCCCCGCTTTGAGCTCATTTTGGGGAGTTCCTGACCAAACAGGTTTTTACATTTCTCCACTGTTACAGCGACGGACGAATGAATTGGTGGCTCTCGTCCAGGATAAAAATCTTGCAAATAGATGTAAAGTAAGTTGTCTTTTTCGCTATTTCCTTACATATTTCGACATACAGGTATAAAATTGAAATATTATGAACGCTATATTTAGGTTTCTTCTTCTTGAAATGCCTCTTCTATGTAAGATTGGCGATCATCATGGCAACTTGGACCTTGGAGACTGCTGCTCTGAAAGGGGAAGTCGGGCTATTGCCAAACGACTGCCTCAGGCGTTTCAGTTCTTCTTCTGTCGGGAGCCCTCAGTCCTTCTATCTTCCCTGGAGGCTGGATTATTACATGCAGTAGGCGATACTTTTCGTTCCTCACCACATGGACGAAGTATGTTAGTTTCGGTTTCTTAATCGTCAGCAGCAACTCGGCTATAGGCTAGATGTAAAATATTTTTTACTGCAACTCATTAGCCCCGGATGGGCCCTGACTGTCCCTAGGTATGTACGAAAGTATACTCACATATATTCTACTTTTGCAGCATCAAACATTCTTTTGGCAGCAATGGTGCTATCCTTATCGGCGTTCTTGTCACTCATATACATGACCCTTTTGATGCCAGACTGAATTATGACCTTGGCGCATTCATTGCACGGGAATAATGCCACATACATTGTACAATCGTCAGTACTCGCGCAATTTTTGTTCAAAATTGCATTCATTTCGGCATGACAAACTGAAATTCGGTACCAATATCAATTAGCCCAGATTTATATCTAATGTTTAGATCAGGGTTTCCCAACCTGCGGTCCATGGACCACCGGTGGTCCACAGATATATATCTGATGGACCAAGGGCCAAAGTAAGAAATAAGAAAATAAAACAGCTGAGTTATTGGAAATTTGTAATAACATGCTATAAAATCCGACCGATACCACCCCTAAACATTTTCAGTTATTAGCACGTAATTTTAGGCACAAATTACTTGCTCTTGATCCTAGAATTTAACGGTTTTCCTGTCACAGCCATGATGGTCGACGCGCGGAAAATCATAAAATAATCTAGTGGTTCACGGACAATAAAAGGTTGGGAACCCCTGGTTTACATTATACAGTAGTCTTTGTAATTTCATTTAGTATAGCCTACGAACTTAAATTAGAAACTTTGAATGAAAGAATCCAAACGTGGCTGATCCCAAAAAATAAGCAAATGAACTTATTTTAGTTACAGAAAATATTTATACTTTAAAGACTTTAAAATTTACGTCCGAACTCCGAAGTTGGTGGCGGTTTCTTGCTTGCTTTAGCCTTTATAATGTCTTCCCGTTGCAGTCCATTCAGCGAAAGATTTTTCAAAATTCGAATTGATAATTTTTCCTGGTTGTATATTATAAAATATTGTATAGTGAGTCAAATTACTGAATTAGACTACACCAAAGTATTACACATCACTTACCGTACAAGAATTTATTGTCAAGATTATTAGTGCTGTCTTTCCCCCAGGGAAATTCATCATCGCTGCAACCAGTGGGCATGCCGTTATATCCTAGGCCGACAATAACTTTTTTGCTATTTACAATGCAAGCGCCTACTTGGGTGCAGGGGTCCTTACTTCTTTTGGCAGCCAGAAAAGCTGCAGCCATGAAATATTCGTCCCATGAAAGGTAATTGCTAGATTTTTCATTCATTTTTGAATGGATTTGTGCCGAATAACCTGCAAAAAAAAAACATCGTCAGCAGTGTAGGCGAAGTGTGCGTAGTAGTTCACTACCAAAGCGGTTTGTACGATATTAATTCAAAATAAAATAACTTGTAGTAGACTGGCCACTTAAAGCTTAAAGCTGGCCATTCACGAGGGCTCCAAACGGACTCGCGCCAAGCCAAATGGCGCGTTCGGTTCCATTTGGCGTTAGCGCCATTTTGAGGGGTCATCACGACTGCACTGAACCAGTCGCTCCAAATCTTTCAAATTGTACAGTGTGAAGTTATGGAAGAGGTACTTTTACACTGTACAATTTCAAAGATTTGGAGAGACTGGTTCAGCGTAGTCGTGATGACCCCTCTAAATGACGCTAGCGTCAAATGGAACAGGACGCGCCATTTGGCTTGTCAAGAGTCCATTTGGAGCCCTCGTGAATGGCCAGCTTTAAACTATTCCTACCCCAACTTTTCCACGATATCCTCAAATTCATAGTTTGCAAGTTTGTTATTATGTTTATCGGGCAGAAAATGCATTTACAAATGCGCAGTTGTAGCCAATACCGCGCAATGTCACCATACAAGCAGCTGTGCGCCCAGGCCGTGACCTACGCCTACAGCCAAGCTGTGAACCTAAAGTGAACCTATCATCACGAAAGATCACTACATAAGAGTAGTACACGGGATATGCTTCAGTTACGATACGTGTACAATCGTTCCCAGGGACACTATTGACAAACATGGGGAGAATAAAATAGAATTGGTCTGATAATTAAACCCAGGACATGTAGAGTATTGGTACGGACTCTGGCTTTCACCCGAAAGGTTGTTGGTTCGAGTCCCACACTGGCTATTTTTTCTGGCCATGCTTCGGATGGCATGTAAAGCAGGCGGTCCCGGGCCCTCCTAGTTGAGTGTAAGAGAGGGCTTTATATTATATATTTATATAACTCCGCTAAGTTGGCTTAGTAATAGAAAAAAAAGCCCTTATTTATATTTATTTTAAACCCATGAGTCATTTATCAGCATGTACATCACGTTTTACTCTATACCAAAGCATTGGACAGCTTCAAATGCAGGGATGGATCCAGCCCATTTTGGGGGGGGGGGAGGGGTAGCTCAGAGTCAAAATAGGAAAACACCAATTAGGAGGACATATCAATAGGCGGTTATTAGTAGAATTAGATGAGCAGTGTTGCAGCTAGATGTCTCAGCAATGCCATCTAATCTTACTTTCCGTAATTTTAGTCGGATTCTTTAATAATACCCAGTGGCGGCACTACGGGGGTGCCCGAGGGGGCCTCGCCCCCCCCCCCAACAGTTTCTCCGGCCCCTCCGGGGCCCCCCTACTTTTGAGATATTTTACATGTTGTTAAATTGCAGAATTATTGAACGGTATACCTACTCCCAACAAAAAATGTTTTGTTTTTTCATTGGCCCCCCAGATAGAAGTCAGCCCCCCCTTGGCCCCACCGCCTTAAAATTTCTAGCGCCGCCACTGATAATACCTCATTATGATTTATAGTGCACTAATAAAGTTTTTCAGTTTTCTGTACTTTTTTTCTGTTTTGGGCTAACTTGCGCGGGGGGGGGGGGGGGGGGGGGGGGGTAATTTATTGCTGAATTTTCACACTTCTTTCGTATTGTCACAAGCACAAACCTAATTTCTTCTGCTGTCCTCATGTTGAATGATAAATCTAGTGGTTTTTTCTCTTAAAGTGGAGGAATTGCAACCTCTGCTGCTTCTTAGCCCACCGGGATTTCATATTGCATACCGTACTGCAAAGTGTGAAACTCTCGCTCTCTAAACTCTACTCCATTTCCGCGACAAGATCACCCTTCTGACATTTGAACAAGGACGGGTACAGGGGGGGGGGGGGGTAGAAAAAAAACACTAGATTTATCATTCAACATGAGGACAGCAGAAGAAATTAGGTGTGTGCTTGTGACAATACGAAAGAAGTGAAAATTCAGCAATAAATTACCCCCCCCCCCAAGTTAGCCCAAAACAGAAAAAATTACAGAAAACTGAAAAACTTTATTAGTGCACTATAAATCATAATGAGGTATTATTAAAGAATCCGACTAAAATTACGGAAAGTAAGATTAGATGGCATTGCTGAGACATCTAGCTGCAACACTGCTGATCTAATTCTACTAATAACCGCCTATTGATATGTCCTCCTAATTGGTGTGACCATTGTATTCGTTTTATGTTGTGTTAATGTGTTATATATGTATATGTTCGTGCCTCCTAACCGGCAAATATTATGTTTAGATTCTTGCGTTACATGTGAAAACCAACAATTCAGTTTTCAAGGGCCCGCCATAAGAAGTTACACTTCCAAAAACGAACCGAAAAGCTCAATTTCTGGGGCACATATCTTGCGTGACCTATAACCTCACATTTAGAAGTAGGATAGACTGTACCTTTTCATTTTGTGAACTCTCTGTCTGTCCGTACCTTTTTCTTATCCGCGGGGCATCTGGGAGCAAAGCACGAGTGAACTCTATCTGTCACCATTCATCTTTGCATGTGGGTGGCTTGACAGAAATCCGCGTTCCATTGTATTGAACATACTTATATTATTACTACAAGGACTAATTTATAATAAATGCAAACGAACGCGTAGGCAACAACGGTAGCTGGTAATATCTAAACCTAATCAGGAAAAATTGTGCTAGTATTGTAGGTGGAACGATATAATCATATTGGCTACCATTGTGACAGTATATTGGTTACATTTTGAGAGTTTCCCACACTGCGCATATTAAAGTTCACTGGGGATATAGCTGCCAGGAAAAGCGATGAACATAACTTATGGGTTTCAATAATAATTATTGAATAACACAATAATTATTATTGTAGTAAAATACCAATTTAGACAAAGTTGGAGTGACTAATATCTTCAGACTTCAGAAAATGAGAGTATGCAATTTGAAATAGTATAGCCAGGCCACTGAGAATAAATTCAGACGTCCCCACTTCCTTTTTACTCACATATTCCAAAATTTTCGAGTTATTGTCCAAATGCGACTCCGGACATATTTTTGACGTTAAAGTCTGTGTCCAGATTATGCACATTAACTATTCATGTAACAACAAATGGTAAGGCATTATTGACGATCAATTCCTTGATAGGCCTATTTCAAAATATTTTGTAATCCATTTGGAGACCAAGTTACTTTGACAAATTAAATTATCTCCTTGCTTCAGGCAGATGAAAAATTGGTCATTCGAAAAATAAAATAAAACAAGCTTTTTAAAAAAATTATCTTCTGCCTGACTGATTTACTATTACCATTGAATATATAACACTTTTATAACTGCATAATATTCAATGCTATTACTCTACTCTACAAAAGCAGAAAATGTACATTTATTATTTAATTTTTTAAAATTCCATTTTCATTTTCTTCAGCTGAGAAGTGAGAAACGTGGAATTAATTAGGGTAATTTCGTCAAAATGACAAAAATGTAGTTTACAAAATTGAAATCTTAGCCTTAAATACGGTAATACAGTATAAGTTAAACTAACAATATTTATTTATTATTATTTGTTTTATTGAATTTAATATTTTGAACATATTTTTTATATAAAAAAAAGCAAAGCGAATCGTATATTACTGATAAGGCATTAGCGAGGGACTGCCATTGCAAAATGATCAATTGGCCCTCACACGTTGCGCAGGTGCTGCCCACATTATTTGGTTGTTCTAAGCGATGACGCTATAGCTAGCCAAGCATTAGCCCACTCCGTTTTCCAACAACAAAAAATACAAAATGTGACGTGAAAGATTCACGTGATGTTTTAAAGAGTATACAGGCATTACCTATACCGCCT